>CAJHNH020002678.1:0-65000 GCA_905116865.2 Candidula unifasciata | reverse complement strand
TTGAATTTATCCCACTTGATATTCATCAGCTTCTGTAGCCGTTTGTTTAACCTTTGTACGATGTCACAATCGTACGTTAACATTGAAATAACATTAGAAATAAAAAAAAATACATAACCTGATAAGTAACTTCGATATGTAGATGACAAAGTCCCCCTTTCGAACAATGTGAACGGAACAGAACATTCAATCATAACTGTCCCAACAAAACAAAAAAAAAACAAAAAAACAACAAAAAAACAACAAAAACAAAACAAAAAACAACAAAAAAAAAAAAACAACAACAAAAAAAAAACGTACTTTGAAGTTCAAAACCTATACTTGAATTCGAAGAAAACATAAATATTGTCCACAAACAAAACTGTCTGTCACCCAAATTTGACAATAAATATAAAGAAATTGAAAATGTCACAAACTTTAAACATCTAAGCTTCATAATAAACAGCAGTGCAGACTGTTCGGTAGAGGTTAAAAAAAAAAAAAGAGGACGGCCATGGTAATAAAAAGATAAAACAGCATTAAATTAATGGTTAAGCACCAGCAATGAAATCTTAGTTGAAATTTTGGGAGCATGCATCTTTCCTGTAGCATTATACGGAAGCAAGTTGTGGACTGGCTCCCGGTACTTAAGGAGGAAAATAGGGACTTTTGAGCTGAAATGATACAGATTCTCAGAATACCATGGACAAGAAGACATTCTAAAAGATCTGAACATCCAGGAACACTGGCTAAAAAATAGCATCTTGTTTCGGAAACTGAAATGTTCTGGTCATATCAAGCGTCATGGTGGACTGGAAACAATAATAGCTGAGGGTATGGTATAAGGAGGTGGGGGCAGGGATCGACCAAAACGAAGTTTGGCACAGGATATAAGTGACTCATTGAATATGAAATTGTACGAGGCGCGAGAACTGGCGAGAGATCGGGTTTCTTGCAGGCAGACCGTGATGGCAGCGGCGTTCTACGAAGAACTTGCATGATGATGATAAACTTGGTATTAAAACAATATAATTTAGAGTTCCAGCCTACGTCAAACCTCGGGTGCCAGTCCTAGGTGGAGAAAACGACAGGAAAGAAAGAGTGTGCACGACCAGTACCGGTGTTTGGTATCTTCATAAAGGCATCTCGGTGTCTAACAGAAAATGATGTCGTCACTACAGTGGAAATTGGCTGCAATGAATCTACTGCTAACAGGGCCGTGTTAGCGCAATCGATAGGAGATTCGCTTTTAAATCTTGCTGCGACTCGCTGCAGCCCACGGCCGGTGTTCGAAACCGGGCGGGTCCTGGGGTTAACCCAGCCTTTATGAAATGGGTACTAGAGTTAACATTTTGGGGTAAATAGAGGAAATTCCCTGTAGTTTCGGAGTTTCGTTCGAACGGCGACACAGGCGGACAGTTTCTTATCAGCTGTCCGTACTGGTGGCAGAGCACTTATAGTTTATAAGCGTGTGCAATGACACTGGTTCACATCTCCCAACTTTACCTTTTACTTTTTAACCGCTAACTGTGTGGAAAAAAAAAAACACACCATGAGACCCTTATATCTCAAACGATGCGACTCTATAACACTGAAGGCATGAGAACGGTCTTTACTTCACTGGAATGGAACATTAGTGAACGTCGAGAACTACATTGCGAATCGATTTCACCAACATCTAAGCCTCGCCTTGTTTTTCGAAGCAAAAAAAGAATCGTCACGTTCAACTAGCATCTCCAAAGGTGGAGCTTTCGGTTATAATTGTGACTTAGGTTATTTGCGCCATTTTGACATGGCTTAACACTGCTCGCCACCAAGTAGCCTTAGAAAAGAACTCCGGCACTGCTGGTGCGATCAAAGGAGACAGACCCGAATACTGTCCTGACCGACGACGAAGTTGTCTACCGGCCAGCCAATGGGCGACCTGGTCGCCAATGCCATCTAAGCAAAACAGCTGCATATAAGTATTCAACCCGGTCATGATTGCAGTTGTTGATTGGTTTCTGCGCTATTTTTTTTTTTTTTTCTGGATGAGATAGCCAGCCCACGGTACAATCAAACATTACTACTAGTCGTCTTTCACGGCATGACCGGTAGGTTCAGGAGACATGGCGTGAATCGGTTTGAAGCCCTAGCTCCGTTTTGGGATTCCCTTTTGTCATTTTTAGAATTCACTGGGTGTAAACTCTGAAAGAAAGTTCTCGCCGTTCACTTACTTCTTGAGGTTTGGTCTTGTTCCAAGACTCGACTTCTGTGTGCATATCCGTTTTACAGATCTGGCTTATCTGTATCCGGATTGTAAGTCCCTCGCCTCTCCAGCTCACGCAATACGACTTCGAAAGAAAACTTCCCCAGTTAGTTGCTTGCTACAACATGCCTGTTTGGGAGACAGCTGATCTATTCTTCTTTAGCTTTTAACACAATGGGACCCCACACGAAAACATTTAGGGTCGTGTTTCCTAACCTTTTTATTTGTATGTATGTGCCAAGCCCCATCTAATCCTTTGTAAAATTCTTATGCCCTCCTACGTAACATATACATAGTTTTTGATATATTGAAATCACTGCTACCAACATGGCGGGCCGAAGTTTAATATACTGGAAGTTTACACAGCAGGAGTAGCGACTGACAGTCCCAATACGGTTAACTTAAAATGAAACTAACTATTTAATTGCCCCCTTAACAATCAATCGCCCCCATTCCCCCGTTCTCTTCGTGGGACGTTGGTCCAATTTTGGGAAACATCAATTTAGTGGGAAAGGGCAGAACAAAAATAAGGTGACGCTTTAACAGTGGAAGTAGCCGTGGTGGAGCGGTTAGACGCTCGTCGCGGATCGGAAGGTCGTGGGTTCGCTCCCTGGCGGAGACAGACATGTTTCAAAAATGACCTTGGCTCCCAGGTCGACCTAGTCTTGAATGAGTAGCGGGTGCAGACCCGGCAAGTAAAGGCGTCGTGTGTGGTGCTGACCACATCACCCATCCAGTGCCGATCGGTCTATAAAATATAGGTCCAGCCCTATATGCCTTATACGCCTAAAGGCGTGGGAAAGGGTCCTTTATTTACTTTCCTTATCACAGTACAGTCGGACTGGCTAGTATTAGGTCGGTGTTTCCCACGATTCCTCCACAGGTTTTGTTACCGCATTGTCAACTTGGTACACACGCTACTCTTACAATCTTCGTGCTTGCAATGCCGGACAAGAACAGTCCTAGAAAAACATAAGCGAAAAATTACAATATTTAAGAAATACGGCGGAAAATAATAAACAAGAAGAGACAGAGTAAAAAGTAAAAGTAAAGCTCGGGAGATGTGAACCAGCTTCACTGCACACGGTTACAAACCATAAGTGCTCTGCCACCAGTAAGGACAGCTGATAAAAAACTATCCGCCTGTGTCGTCGTCCGTACGCAACTCCGTAGCTACACCGACGTTTCTCTATTTACCCCAGAGTGTAAACTCTGGTACCCATTACCTAGAGGGGTCGGGCGGGGGGGGGGGGGGTGTACCCCGGAAACCGCCCGGTTTCGAACACAGGCCGTGGGCTACAGCGAGTCGCAGCTGGATTTGAAAGCGAGTCTCCTACTGACCGGTCACAACCTGGTTTTATGTCCAGACACTCTAGTTACACCCAGGTGTCTCAGTCTCTCCAGCCAGGCCATAACAATCTTGTATCAGACAGAGAGCTATATACAGCTCCTCTATGTGACGGTTTACGGCATAAACAGTAGGACATAAGAAGAAGAAGAAGAAGAAGAAGAAGAAGAAGAAGAAGAAGAAGAAGAAGAAGAGGAAGAGGAAGAAGAAGAAGAAGAAGAAGAAGAAGAAGAAGAAGAAAATATAAAAAAAAACACACACACGATGATCGTCAACAGACACCAAGCGATGTTCAGAGGGAAATATGATAATTGTCTGTCTGTCTAAACTATCATTACTGTCTGTTGTACCACTTTTTAGGTCGGTGTAAACAGGCGGGGAGGGGAGGGGGGAAGGGCTTGGGTCTGAGGCAGGTTAGGATGTAAAATTTTGCCACCGACAATAAAACTCCATCACCTTACTGGGGGTCGAACCCGGGTCTCCCGCATAAGAGCCTGACGTTATCCCCGCTCGGCCAGCAGCTGCTCGATGTGATACAGCAAAATTAAAGTCGAGAAGATCGTCTTTATTGCACGGGGTCTCTGATCCCACATGGTTTGATCTCTCTATCAGAACGGCGAGTCGATTGCTGAGACACCATCGCGCAAAGCACGAATACCGTATGTCCGGCGACGACCCCCATTTGCCTTCGTTAAAGGTGCACGAGTGAACCAAACGACGCAGCTATGAAACGAATCCACGACCTTTAGAGCGCAAGGCAAATCCGCTTGGCTACTTCGCCACGGACACCGCCTACAAAACAAAAAAAAAAAAAAAAAACATACGAAACGTTTCGGCATCGATAACCACCACTTTATCAGTCAAGGGACTAGTGAATACACACACAAAACAGACCCTTTGATTCCTTAGATACCAGAGCTGTGCCGTATTTGTGTTGTCCTCGTCTGAATAATTACAATAGTTGGCTATTTGTTCATTATTGTAACATTTTACAAAAACCGTTACTCAAACAAGCCAGAATCTCCATATTTCAATGATTGAGGCAACATAAAATCCTAAACGTTCTTTGTCAAAGGGGGAAAAAAAGAAAAGAAACGGGACTTTTGCTATTTGTATCATCCCCATTCATTTCTACCTGTGTGCAATGCTCGTTTTTAAATAAGAATGAACGAACCCGGCAAAGGAAGTTTATGGGCCATTACTTTGGCCACGACTGCTATGGTGCGAAATTCACGTCTGCAATAGGCAAAGCCGCCAAAATTCTCATTTCTGCTTTTAACGGTCGTCTGTGAATCCGATTAATTCCAGCCCAAAAGACAAACTGCTACTGGAGACTTGGCTCTCAGTGCTGCATCTCCCACCCCTCCCCCCCCCCCCCCACTTTTTTTCTTTTTCTTTCTCTAGGAAGAAATAAGAAACTGGCGGGCTGGCTTCATGTCGCGTGCGCACTGACGCATGCGTTTGTAAACAGAGCATGTTTTAGCTTTCCCGCCAACAAAAGCGCACGTTTTATGAGTATCATTCCATCGAAATAAAAACAATATTGGTAAAAATACCCCAGGCCCGTCCTTTTCCCCCATTAACAAAAATCTTTAATACACTAACATACAAGCAGAGATTTGTGTGCGAAGTTGCTGCATTCCCACACTTCTGCTGCCCCCACCAACAACGCTTTCGATGCCAGGCTCTTCACAAGTGACCTTTTTGGAGTATTACCTTGATTTGCGTCGATTGTAACAGCTTTAAAAACGGCCATTATGTTCTGCGAGAGCGCTTGTCGCGGTTGGTAATGTATACAAATGATTTACATTCGCTAAGGGACATTAAAACTGCAACAATGATCACTAGACAGTGCTTTTTTGTTGGAGGTTTTCAGTTCAAAGGCGGTTTTTATCTATCGATTTTTCTACACATGGAAATTAAGATGCAAGGAGGGAAAGCCCCTAACAACTTCAAAGTGGCGGATAAATAAATTTGAAACGATTAACTGCCACTGACTGGCGCACCGGAAGTGAGTAGATTTTAGGGGACATATTTTGGGATAAAGAGAGCAAGTGATAGAGAGATAATAGTAATAGCAGCAGCAGCAGTAGTAGTAGTAGTAGTAGTAGTAGTAGTAGTAGTAGTAGTAGTAGTAGTAGTAGTAGTAGTAGTAGTAGTAGTAGTAGTAGTAGTAGTAGTAGTAGTAGTAGTAGTAGTAGTAGTAGTAGTAGTAGTAGTAGTATTAGTAGTAGTAGAAGAAGAAGAAGAAAGATTGGAGGAAAGAAGGAAGAGAATGAGTTTGAAGATAATGGAGCAGGAAGAGCAGGAAGGAAAAAAAATAGAGGCTAGATTCTTATATATTAGAAATTTAAAATCAGGTATGCAACAAACCTATTCTGTTTCGCCTTCGCCTGCTGTAAGTTCTGGTTGTTTGTCCACCTCTGAACTTGAAGGCATTGTCCCAGAACATGAGTGCTGCCTGCACATCCTTTTTACAATCGGACTTATTTGTAAGCAGCCTGTTGGTTTGGTGCCTCTAAGGCAGATGCCCCCGACTTCGAAAGAAGCCCCACAATTAGTTTATTCTTGAAACATACTTGGGGGGAGTGGAAGGTTGGGCGGCAGTGGGTTTGTCCCCCCCCCCCCCTTTCTCCACAATGAAGCCCTAGAATCGACTCATGAAAATTATGCATACTAACTGACGTTTCTAAGTGTCTGTCTTTCATCCAGTCCAGTCTGACTTGTAGTATGCAGCAGTGTGTGCTAGTTTATGTGTAGGCTTATCTATCTGTCTGTCTGTCTGTCTGTTTTCCTGCCTGCACGTTAATCACCCCAGGTTGTTCCATCTTTTGTCATCTTCTGCAGCTCTGACCATGTCCCCCATATATTGTCCGTATGTTTTTAATTCCCTTCTCTGCACTTTTTTAAAGTATCCCTCTATTTATGTAGGGAGCCGCCGTGGTGCAGTGACTAAACACTCGCCTGCGGATTGGAAAGTCATTGATTCAAGTCCAAAAAATACCGGAAATACCCGACTCCCCCCCCCCCCAAGGTATAAGGTACAGTACTGGGAAGTAAAGGCGGCCGGCGTAATGCTGCCCACATCACCCACCAAGTGCCTATTGGTCTATAAAATACAAGCCAAGCCCTATATGCCTAATGCGGAAAGGCTGCTTTACTTTCACTTCACTATCTTCAGGTCCGGGGGAACCACAGCGAAGACTTTGTAGTCATGCTAATAACAGGCTTTGTGAATGTGTGTCCCAACTAGAAAGAGCGTCTTGTCTTCACTTGCTGATTGATTCTGGATCATCGTGGGAAACTTAACAACCTACGCTTACCGGCGCAGCACATGATGGAGATGATTCACGGGATTTCCTTTAGCTATCTCCCATTAGGTCAGCTCTGTGGCTAAGTCGATGCAAACGCTTCGTAATGTCGAGATGCCGGGTTCGATCCCAGCTGCGGGCCATGCGCCTTGCGTTGGTTTCGACAGTGGTATCAAGAAAGCCGACCTCAAGAAAGCAATGGCAAACTACTGGACGTAAATTTGCCTAGTAAAACCGCACAATAGCCAGGGGCTGTTGGGGTTGGTTCTGCAACGTCCTGTAAAGGATACGCAACTAACCAATCTGCCATTAGGGTTTTTACAAAATGAAAGGGAAAAAAAAATATATCAGAAGTCACCAGAATTACCCTTTTTTTTTTAAACAAAAAAAGATGATTGATATACATTATTAAGTATTAAGTATTCGGTTATTTTATTACTGTTTCTCCCCGTGTGGGTTTCGGGGTCTTATTGAAGGATTAAGGGGTCTTCGTGGTCTCGAGGCATGGTGTCCGCATCGAGTGTTAGAGGTCTCGGGTTCAGGCCTGGGTGAAGGGTGGGATTTTTCAAGTGGACTTCTAGCAATTCCCCTGGTCTCTGGGTAGAGAGATCGGACGCGCGTGTGTATTGTTACGCACGTAAAAAAAGCCCTTGGCAGTTGGAAATCGAAAAGAGACGCCTAACGGCGCCGTCCAGGTAAAATTTGGAGTTTAAAATCTACTGAAAGTATTTCAGGATCCTCGGGAGGGGCGGGGGGGGGGGGGGGGGGGTATAGAGATAGACTACCCCCCTCCCCCCCCCCCCCCCAAGAAGCATGTCATAAAAGCCGACTAATTACGGGTTTCCTTTGAAGTAGAAGTACATCTGCCTGAGAGGGAAACAGCCAGCAGTCTGAATAGAAATCAGACAGATATATAAAACAGATGTGCACGTAAGACTCAATTTCTGGAATAGGACTAGGAACTTTCTACCGGAGCATACAGCCTGTGTGAGCTAAGAACAAGACGATATAGCTGTTTCAGGCGTTGTCAATGCTTAGTTTTTTTTTCCTTCTGCATTCAAAGAACTTCCACAAAAGATTTGCTTTAATGATTTTTAACTTGCTACTCGCAATCTTCCGTAGTCGCATCATTTACCAACTGTAGCAAAATCTGGTACAAAGAGACCATGATCACAAGTCGTTTTTTAGTTCCTTGATTTCTGAGATAATCTGGTTGGTTCCTTGATTTCTTATTTAGTCAATGTGGTTCCCTGATTTCTGTGATAGTCAATTTGGTTCCTTGGTTTATAAGATAGTCTATTTGGTTTGTTTATTTATGAGATAGTCTAAAAAGTTCCTTGATTTATGAGATAGTCTATTTTGTTCCCTGGGAGCCGCCGTAGCAGAGCGGCTAGACGCTCGCCGCGGATCGGAAGGTCGGCAAGTTCGCTCCTTGGCGGAGCCGGACTTTTTAAAAATCTGACCTTGATTCGCTGGTCGACCTAGCCTTGAGTGGGTACCGGGTGCAGTCCCGGGAAGTGATGCTGACCACATCACCCATCTTGTACCAATTGGTCTACAAAATATAGGTCTAGCCCTATATGCCCTATACACATAAAGGCATGGATAATAGTCTTAACTTTTTTTTTTTTTTTTGCTTTTTTTTTTTTTTTGATTTCTGAGATAGTCTTTTTGGTTCCTTGATTTCTGAGATAGTCTTTTTGGTTCCTTGATTTCTGAGATAGTCTTTTTTGGCTCCTTGATTTCTGAGATAGTCTTTTTTGGCTCCTTGATTTCTGAGATAGTCTTTTTTGGTTCCTTGATTTCTGAGATAGTCTTTTTGGCTCCTTGATTTCTGAGATAGTCTTTTTTGGCTCCTTGATTTCTGAGATAGTCTTTTTGGCTCCTTGATTTCTCAGAAAGTCTATTTAATTTATTGATTTATGGGACAGTCTGTTTGGCTCCTTAATTTCCTTGATAGTCTATTTGATTCCTTGATTTCCGCGAGAGTCTATTTGGTTCCTACAATGCAATGATTAACACGTTATTAACTCTTTGAGTTCCACGCTGGGTACTACTTAATCGCATCATATCCTTAGAATTTATATTTTTACGTAAAAAATATTTGAGTCTGAAGCAAATGATAACACCGGGAGACAGACGGACGTAATGCAACAGTTGGGACAGAGTAAGCTAATGTAAATACTAGACGAGGAGACAGACGGACGTAATGCAACAGTTGGGACAGAGTAAGCTAATGTAAATACTAGACGGGGAGACAGACGGATGTAATGCAACAGTTGGGACAGAGTAAGCTAATGTAACTACTAGACGGGGAGACAGACGGACGTAATGCAACAGTTGGGACAGAGTAAGCTAATGTAACTACTAGACGGGGAGACAGACGGACGTAATGCAACAGTTGGGACAGAGTAAGCTAATGTAAATACTAGACGGGGAGACAGACGGACGTAATGCAACAGCTGGGACAGAGTAAGCTAATGTAAATACTAGACGGGGAGACAGACGGACGTAATGCAACAGTTGGGACAGAGTAAGCTAATGTAACTACTAGATAGGGAGACAGAAGGACATAATGCAACAGTTGGGACAGGGTAAGCTAATGTAACTACTAGACGGGGAGACAGAAGGTTAAGAACAGTATATAATATAGAACAATTCAATTAAGATTCCTTAGGGGTCAAAACTGTTAAAACTGAGATGGACATAGGCTTGAGCCTCAGTATTGAAAGAGCATTACAACGATACACCTGCTCTGTGGGCCACTCGCTGGGTCTCCGCGGGCCACTTGCTTTGTCCTTGCTGGCCACTTGCTAGACCTCCGCGGGCCACTTGTTAGAGCTCCGCGGGCCTCTTGATAGGTTCCGCGGACCAAATCTGGGCCGCCGTTGAACAACACTGGATTATATAATGTAAGAGAGCCCAACAAACATATGGCGAGTTGCTTGGCACTGAACGAGTTGAGCTGTTATATATCTTTCACGTTTCGACTTCATTTCCCTTGTTTGAAAGCAGGCAGAGTTGATGAAAGGAATAAAACAGACATGTATTATTTTTCGTTTTTTTAACATCACTCTTCTAAAAACCACAACTGAGGGGAAAGCTAACGACAGAAGATCGATGGCTAGAGTGAATCGATTCAAACTAAAAAATAATACAAAGTGATGGACGACAGTAGTCTTGTGTACAAACACGACCATAGAGAGACAGAGGCAGAGATAGATAGATAGATAGATAGATAGATAGATAGATAGATAGATAGATAGATAGATAGATAGATAGATAGATAGATAGATAGATAGTAGATAGATAGATAGATAGATAGATAGATAGATAGATAGATAGATAGATAGATAGATAGATAGATAGATAGATAGATAGATAGATAGATAGATAGATAGATAGATAGATAGATAGATAGATAGATAGATAGATAGATAGATAGATAGATAGATAGATAGATAGATAGATAGATAGATAGATAGATAGATAGATAGATAGATAGATAGATAGATAGATAGATAGATAGATAGATAGATAGATAGATAGATAGATAGATAGATAGATAGATAGATAGATAGATAGATAGATAGATAGATAGATAGATAGATAGATAGATAGATAGATAGATAGATAGATAGATAGATAGATAGACAGATAGATAGATAGATAGATAGATAGATCGATAGATAGATAGATACTCAGATAGATACTCAGATAGATACTCAGATAGATAGATAGATAGATAGATAGAGAGAGAGAGAGAGAGAGAGAGAGAGAGAGAGAGAGAGAGAGAGAGAGTGTGTGTATTGCAGATCCATCGCAGCTAACCCTCGCTGGTATTTGATATGCACGATACCAACACAAGAGTCTGCCCTAGCACTGGATTGCATTCAATCCACCTCCCTTTCGACAGTAGCACCCCTCCTTAATGCCAAATTCTCAGAGAACACTCCAGCTGGTTGAAAAAACTAGAACCAACCCTGATTTGCCGAGGTCCAATGAACTGCTAGAACCAGCGGTGTGTCGTTCTGACATTACCAAGGAAGAAAAAAAACACCATATCTTTAAAAATACCCAGGTACCGCCCACCAGCCACGATTTCCAAAACGCAGCCAGGAATCGCCTCCAAAAGATGCCTTCGCCAACCTTCCTAGCATACGGGGTTGAATTTTATGAGTTTCATTTCAAACGCAATTAGCAGATCCCTTTCATGTACGTTTATTATGTGTGCGATGACGTCACCGCCCATAAAACGGGGAGTCGTAAAACTAGGGAGAGAGAACTCTGGGCGCAATTTTGCAGATGCCAATAAAGGCAAATTTCCCGTTGAAGAATATTCCGGAAGACATGATTAAAGGACTATAGGTTTCCATGGAAATATATTCACGTTGCCACAGTCTTGGCGCTTAAAGAAGGGCTCTATGAAAGTATATTTTTATAACATTCCCGACAAACCACGTAAACATATCTGCAGTGCTGGGAGTAAAAACAACACATGAAAGAACACTACTGCTATCGGTTGCTTCATTGTGGGAAGTTTTTGCGACTGGTTCTGTCTCAGTGGATGTACGTACCCGCATGGGAACAGCTCGAATTCATGTTATCAATCGACGGTTCTTAGTCGAGTCGGTCAGGGACCATTTTTGTGTGCTACTGTGTGTGTGTGTGTGTGTGTGTGTGTAAAGAGGGGGAGGGGTGAATGTGCGAGTGTGCCTTTGTGTGTGTGCACATGTGTGGTGTGATGGGAGCGGGGGTATATGTGTGTGTGTTTGGGAGAGGGGGTGGATGGAGTGTATGTGAGTGTGTCTTTGTGCGTATTTGTTAGTGTCTGTGCGTATTAGTGTGTGTGCGTGAAAGCTAGGAGGGTGGTGGTGAATGTGCGAATGTGTCTGTGTGTGTGTGTGGAAGCTAGGAGGGTGGTGGTGAATGTGCCAATGTGTGTGTGGAAGCTAGGAGGCTTGTGGTGAATGTGCCAATGTGTCTGTGTGTGTGTGTGTGGAAGCTAGGAGGGTGGTGGTGAATGTGCCAATGTGTGTGTGTGTGTGTGTGTGTGTGTGTGGAAGCTAGGAGGCTGGTGGTGAATGTGCGAATGTGTCTGTGTGTGTGTGTGTGTGTGTGTGTGTGGAAGCTAGGAGGGTGGTGGTGAATATGCCAATGTGTGTGTGGAAGCTAGGAGGGTGGTGGTGAATGTGCCAATGTGTGTGTGGAAGCTAGGAGGGTGGTGGTGAATATGCCAATCTGTGTGTGGAAGCTAGGAGGGTGGTGGTGAATGTGCGAATGTGTCTGTGTGTGTGTGGAAGCTAGGAGGGTGGTGGTGAATATGCCAATGTGTGTGTGTAGAAGCTAGGAGGGTGGTGGTGAGTGCCAATCTGTGTGTGGAAGCTAGGAGGGTGGTGGTGAGTGCCAATCTGTGTGTGGAAGCTAGGAGGGTGGTGGTGAATATGCCAATGTGTGTGTGGAAGCTAGGAGGGTGGTGGTGAATGTGCCAATCTGTGTGTGGAAGCTAGGAGGGTGGTGGTGAATGTGCGAATGTGTCTGTGTGTGTGTGGAAGCTAGGAGGGAGGTGGTGAATGTGCCAATGTGTCTGTGTGTGTGGAAGCTAGGAGGGTGGTGGTGAATGTGCGAATGTGTCTGTGTGTGTGTGGAAGCTAGGAGGGTGGTGGTGAATGTGCGAATGTGTCTGTGTGTGTGTGGAAGCTAGGAGGCTGGTGGTGAATGTGCGAATGTGTCTGTGTGTGTGTGGAAGCTACGAGGCTGGTGGTGAATGTGCCAATGTGTGTGTGGAAGCTAGGAGGCTGGTGGTGAATGTGCGAATGTGTCTATGTGTGTGTGGAAGCTAGGAGGGTGGTGGTGAATGTTCGAATGTGTGTGTGGAAGCTAGGAGGGTGGTGGTGAATGTGCCAATGTGTGTGTGTGTGTTTGTGGAATCTAGGAGGGTGGTGGTGAATGTGCGAATGTGTGTGTGTGTGTGTGTGTGTGTGTGTGTGTGTGGAAGCTAGGAGGCTGGTGGTGAATGTGCTAATGTGAGTGTGGAAGCTAGGAGGCTGGTGGTGAATGTGCGAATGTGTCTGTGTGTGTATGTGGAAGCTAGGAGGGTGGTGGTGAATGTGCGAATGTGTCTTGTGTGTGTGTGTGGAAGCTAGGAGGATGGTGGTGAATGTGCCAATGTGTCTGTGTGTGTGTGTGGAAGCTAGGAGGGTGGTGGTGAATGTGCGAATGTGTGTGTGTGTGTGTGTGGAAGCTAGGAGGGTGGTAGTGACTGTGCGAATATGTCTGTGTGTGTGGAAGCTAGGAGGGTGGTGGTGAATGTGCCAATGTGTGTGTGGAAGCTAGGAGTGTGGTGGTGAATGTGCGAATGTGTCTGTGTGTGTGTATGAAATCTAGGAGGCTGGTGGTGAATGTGCGAATGTGTATGTGTGTGTGTGGAAGCTAGGAGGGTGGTGGTGAATGTGCGAATGTGTCTGTGTGTGTGTGGAAGCTAGGATGGTTGTGGTGAATGTGCGAATGTGTCTGTGTGTGGGTGGAAGCTAGGAGGATGGTGGTGAATTTGCCAATGTGTCTGTGTTTGCGTGGAAGCTAGGAGGCTAATGGTGAATGTGCCAATGTGTGTGTGGAAGCTAGGAGGCTGGTGATGAATGTGAGAATGTGTCTGTGTGTGTGTGTGGAAGCTAGGAGGATGGTGGTGAATGTGCCAATGTGTGTGTGTGGAAGCTAGGAGGGTGGTGGTGAATGTGCGAATGTGTCTGTGTGTGTGTGCGTGGAAGCTAGGAGGCTGGTGGTGAATGTGCCAATGTGTGTGTGGAAGCTAGGAGGCTGGTGGTGAATGTGTCTGTGTGTGGAGGCTAGGAGGCTGGTGGTGAATGTGCCAATGTGTCTGTGTGTGTGTGGAAGCTAGGAGGGTGGTGGTGAATGTGCCAATGTGTGTGTGTGTGTGGAAGCTAGGAGGCTGGTGGTGAATGTGCCAATGTGTCTGTGTGTGTGGAAGCTAGAAGGGTGGTGGTGAATGTGACAATGTGTCTGTGTGTGTGGAAGCTAGGAGGGTGGTGGTGAATGTGCCAATGTGTCTGTGTGTGCGTGGAAGCTAGGAGGCTTGTAGTGAATGTGCGAATGTGTGTGTGTGGGGGGGGGGGGGGAGGGGGTGTGGCAGGGTTGTATGTGAGTGTTCTAAATGCGTGTGTCTAAGTCTTTGTGTGTATGTTAGTGTGTGTGGAGGGGTGAATGTGAGTTTGTCCCTGTGTGTGCGAGTGAGTGCGTGTGGGGTGTCGTTTCTCTGATGGAGGCTGCAGTCAGGGGCGCTGCCAGAAAGAAATGGTTAAGGGAATTCAGCCCTTATGATTTTAGGAGGGTGGGGGGGGGGGGGGGGGACTCAATGGGCTGTTTAAATGCCTAACAATACAGCTCCAGCCTAATTCGTATTTTTTTTTTCAGCCGGATACGCTGAAGTTCTATAAATACTTAATTTCTACCCCCCCCCCCTTTTTTTCCCGGTAAAGCCCCACTTCCGGTCCCCATATAATTTAAAAACACAATTTTATACTAACCTCCGCTCTTATTCATATTTGCCTCCCTCTCAGTACACACACAGATAAGTAAATGTAAAGATCAATTTTCACGCCTTTAGGTGCATCAGGCATAAAGGAAGAGCTCCCATAGTTTTACAGACCAATCGGCACTGTGTGGGTAATGTGGTCAGCATTACTTTTCCACTTTAGGCTGAGTCGACCTGCGACGCCCCAGACAATGATACAAATCCACGCAGCCAGCAGTGGGTTTCGATCGCGGTAGGTTAGAACACGGCCTTCTCCAGATGGCCGTGGTTAGAATTACGAGTCGGACTCGCAACGCCTTAGCCGCGGACGCCGCACACAGATCAGTACTTTAAAAATATTTAATTTCTTACGTATTTTACTGTATGTTTTAATTTTTTTTTTTTTTCAACGGAAAAAAAAAAGAAGTACACAAGTAGAAATATTGCTCGCATTTTAAGTTACAAATTAAGTGTAACCGGACTGTCTGAAAAATAATATCAGGCGACATACGCTTACATAATATAATATAACCCTTCATCTATTAGGGTCGCAGGGATGTATTGATAAAAACACTAGCACATAAAACATGCCGTCTTTCTGTGTCTTATGCTGGATTTAAAAAAAAGTATATGATAACTTAGTCCTGCTCGTTTCTTGATCTTGTCATTTCAGATCTTATCTGCCCTCCTCTATTTAGACTGGCTCCTAAATGTTCCTTTTAGTACAGTCTTCGCAATCGAATCGTGTCTCACCACAGGCCAAAACCAAGCTTGCTTGCGACGTTTCACCACTGCCAAAGAGAGGCTCCTGATGTTCCGCAAATTTGTATATTTTGTCTCTGACAAGAACTTATAACGACATGGAAAAGTAAACCTATTTCCCCGTTGTACATTTGAATTTCACAATTTACTACCTAATATATTTATTTCACTGCCCTGGTATAACAGGCAGTTGCGTTAGAGTCTTGTTGAATTTGTACTTTAGTTATAAAGGATTCATTTATTTGCTTCATTTATGTAATTGTTACTGTAGTATGCACCTGGCGAGATACAGCGAAATATAGGTAAAGTAAAGGTCCCTTTTCCACGCCTTTAGGTGTATATGGCATATAGGGCTAGACCTTTATTGTTATTTTTTTGGGGGTCAATTTTTATCGACCAATCGGTGCAAAATTGGTGATGTGGACAGCATCCCGCCGGCCGCGTTTACTTCCCGGAACTGCATCCGGTACTCACTCAATGCTAGATCGACCTGGGATTCAAGGTCATTTTTGAAAAACGTCCGGTTCCGCCAGGGAGCGAACCCATGACCTTCAGATCCTTATGCGAGCTTCTAGCCGCTACGCCACGGCGACAGCTAAATATGCCAGGCAATAAATTATGCAATATATTGTTTGTCTCTTCTTTATTCAAATTCCGGTTCTTTCCTTATATCATACCCCCAGATGACGTCACGGGACAGTCCAATATTTTAGAGGGTGGTAAGACTGGGTTTCACGGACTTCTGATTTTTTTTACATGACTCCAAAACATATATAACTGGCCCTAACCCCAAGCCACCTACGTCCCACAAGAGAGTGCAGCCTAGGTCCCACGACTGAATGCAGCCTATCTGCCACACCCTGAAATATTAGACTGTCCCGTGACCTGTGGATTCTCCATGTTTGATGTAGGATATTAGGAAAGAACCAAAATTTCTTATTTCATTGCCGACAATTGTGTGTGTGTGTGTAGGTATATTTATAGCTCTGCTAAAGAAACCAGGCACTTCAAAATGTGAATAAGCCCTATGAGTCACATGACTAAGAAGTTACTAAGAATAATAATGAAAAAAAAAATTAAAAAAAAAATTAAATAAAAAAATCAGCGATAAACAATGTGGATTTGTAGAAGGAAAAGGCACAAACAATGCCATATACATCCTAAAAAAAGCTATAGAAGTAAAGACAGATTTGTGCTTATGCTTCATTGACTATATAAAAGCTTTTGACTGAGTAAGAAGAAACATGAAACTATTAGAAAAATTAAACATTGATGGAAACGATCTAGGAATAATAAAGAATATGTATTGGCAACAAACAGCAGCTAATAGAATTAACAAATGTTTAGGTACATTTCAAAGCATAACGAGGGACGTACGACAAGATGTGTACTGTGCCATGATTTTTTGTTTTATATACAGTAAAATTTAATAAGATATAAACAATTTACGTTATACCGACGACATAGTCTTGATAGCAACAAGTCCTTCGTAAGCGGGGAATCGAACCCCGGCCGCCGCGGTGAGAGCGCGGAATCCTAGACACTAGACCACTTAGGACTGTTAGCAACAAGTCAGAATGAACTACATGAAATAGTGGAAATGGTGGTAGTAGAAAGTGGTATATATCTATGTCATTGAAGGTTAGAACAAGAATTCTTGCTTGCTACAAACATCCAGTTTTAAGAAATGGCTGCGAGTCCTGGACAATCGGTAGGCAGGTCGAACAATTTCCTGCGGCTTCAGAGGTGTGGTTTTACAAAAGAATGCTTAAAATACATTAGACAGTCAAAAAGAGCAACCAAGAGGTTTTGAAAGAGGCGGGACCTCGAAGACAACTAATCACAGACATCAGAAGGAGACAGTCATCATTTTTCGGCAATGTTGTGAGAAGAAGGAAAATAGAACATGTTGTGACCACTGGAAATATCTGTGGAAGGAGGAATATAGGAAGATAACGAGAGAAGATTCCTGACAGTCTTGTTGCATGGCATGGAGGTGTGTCGCCACACGAACTGATGCATGCTGCAGGAGATCGCAAATTGTGGAGAGGCATGATCGTCCAAGCCAGTCGGCAGGGCACCTGATGACGATGATGTGCCTGTGTGTGTGTGTTTTAAACAAGGGGTGGGGTAAGGATAATCGAGGTTTTACTGTTATGGTAATTGTCGAAGGGCAAACGTACAATTCATGGAGTCGCCTTAGTGTAGCGACTAGATGATTGCCTACGAATCCGAAGATAGTGAGTTCAGAGCTAGACAATACACAAATAAACACCCTGGTCGACCCAGTCTTAAATGGGAACTAGGTAAAGTCTTGAAAAGTAAAGGCGGCCGGCGTAACGCTACTCACATCACCCATCAAGTCCCAATCGGTCTATAAAATATAGCTCTAGCCCTGTATGCGGCGTCCGTGGCTTAGGCGTTGCGAGTCCGACTCGTAATCCAACGTACCGTGATCGGAAACCCACTGCTGGCTGCGTGGATTTTTAACGTGGTATGGGACGTCGCAGGTCGTCCCAGCCTCAAATGGGTACTAGGATGGCTGTCCTGGGGAAGTAAAGACGACCGGCGTAATGCTGACCAGCAAGTGCCAATTGGTCTGTAAAAAAAATGCCGGATGCGCCTAAAGGCGTGTAAAGGGATCTTTACTTTACTTATTTTACTAGCCATGTATGCCCAATACGCCTGAAGGTGTGGACAATGGTCTCTTACAGGTCACCAAGAACAGTGGACGATTTTCCCCTTTCGTTCTTGACTACAGATCAATCACTAACTTGTTATTTATGTACTTGTCTTTCCCTGTGGTGTCAGCTCCCGAGTGTCACCGCACGTAACCACGGTAACGGAGCACCTTGTGTCCGGTGACAAGTCAGGATTGTTCTGTCATTACAAATTTCCACCCTAGTGTCAGAAAAATGCAGAACGGACAAAGACAAGCCAATTTATGTGTATATTTTAGGACATTAAAGGACCTTCATTGACATAATATGACATACTATTAGGAAGGTGGGAAAGGTGTGTATGTGGGGGGGGGGGGGGAGGGAAGGAGGGAGGGGAGTCTGAGAAAGTTAGTTGCATGTCCTTTACAGGATGTTACAGAATCAACACGAGCATTTTATGGCTATTGTAGTTTTTCTAGACGTACGTTCAGTAATGTGTCACTGCTACATAACAGTCGGCTCTCGATTTAACTGTTCAAACCAACGCAAAACGGTCTGTTGTCAAATCGCTTGCATTTGTGATCAAACCCAGCACCCCGAAAGGCCCTCGCAACGCTAAGTCACATACGTCTGAAAAAGCTATGTGAAATAGGGGCTCTCAGATAAGGCTATAAGGAAAAGTGTTGTCTTTTAGTGTAATGAATAGTATCAAGGAAGGGTGGCTCTTACACACTTTCGTTTCTGGTAAACTGTAACATCGGCCATATTGAACGCCATATTAAATGTCTTCAGAAGTCGGATATGTCAGCCGAAAGGCGCCAATATCGCAGCCATGCTGTAAAGGAGCGCCACACAGTTACGTCTTCGAGTAAATGCAAAAGAAAAAGAAGAAGAATATTGACTTGACTTTCGGACGTAAACTAACCCATCCGCTATACTTAGCTCCTTTACTGTTTCGTAAACTATTTGTTCTCTCTTGCCTCCTTTTTTTCTTCCCTATAATTTCCCACCTCTTTAAAAACTGTTTCGACAGAGCAATAACGGAGGACAAGGTAAAGGTAAGGTAAAGGTAAAGTCGGGAGATGTGAACCAGCGTCATAGCACACGGTTAAAAACCATAAGTGCTCTGCTACGAGTACAGACAGCTAGTAAGAAACTGTCCGCCTGTGTCGCTGTCCGCACGCAACTCCGTAGCTACAGCGACGTTTCTCCATTTACCCCAGAGTGTTAACTCTGGTATCCATTACCTAGAGGCTGGGTGAACCCTGGAACCGCTCAGTTTCGAACACTGCAGCGGGTTTGAAAGCGGTCTCCCATAGGCTGCGCTAACACAGCCAAGGTCCCTAAGACAAATAGCAAGGGACGAGCAGAACGAAGTGAACACATGACACCAAGGACACGCTTGGCAGGAGAACTCATGTGGCGAGAAAGTTGACCCAATTTTGATTTGACTTTTTAGCGAAAACTAAAACTTTGGACAGACAGCGACATTATAGTTTGAATAGCGTCCATGGCTTAGGGGTTGCTCACGCGCTTTGTAATGCTGGGGAAGCCGGCTTCATCCCAGTTGCCAGAGCTTGAGCCTTGCAGTGGTATCGAGAAGCCGACCATCCAAAAGCAATGGCAAATCATTGAACGTGAATTTGCCAAGAAAAAACCATGGACGTGGACAAAAGATATCAAGGACACCTTTGGCAGGAGGATTCGTAAGGTGGGAATGTTGACAGAGGAGTGACCTGATTTTCCGGCGTAAACTATTCGTAAACTTCGGCCATATTGAACGTCATTATTGTTGGGATAGAATAATAATGGAGGGCAAGGTTCTTAAAAGAAATGGCAGGAGAGAAGCAGCACGATGTGGACACAAGACACGAAAGACGCCCTTAGTTGAAGAACTCCAGAGGCGGGAAGGTGGTGATGGTGAGGTTGTGCAAAGGACCAGCTGTATGAATGAACAGCAGAAAAGACTGGCTACGAAAGGCAGACGTGGTTAGTGCCTTGTGGGAGAGCGTGTACAGTTCAGAGGAGCAGACGAATCATCACAGTCTGGTGAGATTGATGCAAAAGAGGGGGGAAAAAGGGGGGGGGGGGGGTAGTGACGAGAGGTTCTAGCAGATGCTCGAGGCTCAGAGAAAAGGCAAGACGGACGTTTAATCAGAATGCTACTGTCACCATTAGTATCAGAACTCTTCGCTGGCTGCTGTGGATAGGGACGAAGCGCTTACGGTAATGCCGCGAGTGGTTTAAAGTTGGTTCTTTAATCAAATCAATTCAAATCAGACTGGCTACGAAACTGAATTATTCTGTGTTATGCAGACAATGTTAGCGTGTCGCTGGGTATCTAACCACTTCTGTTATAAAAGCAATTATATATAGACACACACACACACCCACGCGCACATTCGAAAACACACACACACACACACACACATACACACATATATATACATATATATAATGTTAGTTAGGTGCGTATCCTTTACAGGACGTTGCAGAACCAACCCTTGCATTTGTTTTGTGGTTTTCCTAGGCAAGTTAACGTCCAGTAGTTTGCCATTGCCTTCTAGACGGTTGGCTTCTCGATACCACTCTCGAAACCAACGCAAGGCGCAAGTCCTGCAGCTGGGATCGAACCCGGGACCCCGACATTACAAAGCGCGTTCGTAACGCCTAAGCCACAGACGCCGACACACACACACACACACACACATATATATATATATATATATATATATATATATATATTATATATGTGTGTGTGTGTGTGTGTGTGTGTGCATATATATGCAGAGAAAAACTAGTAAAGAATAATGATGCTGCTAATCTTGGACTTAAAACAACACGCCAATCTCCGCACAACAGTACAATAAACAGTGCGTGCAGAATAACGTGCAAATTATTACTTTTATCATTACTAGTATTATGACGATGATGGTGATGCTAATCATAAACACAAGAATGCACACAACGAGCCTGGAGTATACTTACAGCCACTTGACAGCCACGCACCTGTCCGCGCACAACAGCACGATAATTAGGGCGCGCAGAATAATGCGTAAATTTGGAGGGCGCATACTGGATTGGCTGGCTAGATGTACTTCCGGCAGATCACATGACCAGTCACATGTCGAAAATTACTGCGTCGGCTCATTGACCACACGTGCACATACAAAAAACACTCAAATTTTTCATATCCGAAACGAAACTAAAACTTCCTCCGATGAGATGAGATAAAGTTGATGTCAGTAAATTTCAAAGTTTTGTGTTTTGTGCTAATTTTTATAATTTATTATAGCCTGCAATTAAGATTTCCCCCCACCCACAAGTATATGCAAATATGCTTGTAATTATTATTATTATTATTAGTTTCTTTTTAACATTAGCACTTCATTACTAATTATTCTTCGAAGATTGAAGTCATTTACGCAGTTTGATAATACCATATTAACTTGTCTATGGACAATGGTCCAATATTGTTAACATGCTTGTTTGTTTAACAAGGTAATGGGTTTTCAGAAATGACAGAGTAACATTTGCTTAATGGTATTCGATTACACATTTGATTGTTATCGATGTCTTCTTAATCTCTACATCATCCTCTCCATCTTACTGTATGAGCTCCTATCAGTACCAGACGTGTAGGAAAGGGTTAATTTGTGAAACCTTGGAGTCTGACATTTGTTGCTTAATTCGTTGTACTTCCATGCTTATTAATTACGAAATAGTCGATGTCGTCAATTGAATTGTGGACTTTTCTCTAGACAGCCCATCTTCTGGAGCCACTTGGATTACGTTGCTTGTTTTTGTTTTCTGTAAGGAAAGAAAAAATAAAAATCATTAATATACTACTGTCACTACCGTCTGTATTTACAAGTTTATTGTTTTTCCTTTTTTTTTTTTTTTTTTAAAGTGTGGTTTAGACAGGGAGAGGTGAGTCTGAGGATGTAGGATCGCTTGGCTGAAGCTGTCGCCACAGACTGTGCAGATTAGAATATGTCTCATTGTGTGTGTGTGTATTTTGTGTGTGTCCTTGACAGAAAACCAAAATAACTTTACCTTGGGTTGAACCCAGTTCTCCCGTACTAGAGCCCGACTCTGTAATCACTCGGCCCGCCGTCCCTCATTCATATTCAAAAATACGTGTAAAGTTAAAGAATTATCGTTTAGTGGTAAAAGAGTTGCACCGAGGCAGATACTGGGACCCAACACGTAACATTTCCGAAGACAACAGTGGATACTGTTCTAAAAAATATAACAACCTCAGATAACATCTAATGGAAGTTGTATTAAAGAATTTTTCTGTAGAATAGTCCAGATCCCCTGGTAACTCCTCGCAGTACCAATATTTTCAGACCGTGATGATCCATCTGTGCTTCTGCACTGTTCACTCGCCCTCAAAGGACCCCTACAGCATCTAGCATGTCATGCATCAATACACCAACAAGATGTGCAGAACCATCCAGTCTATCTGCCTGTTCGTGTCCCAATACACTGGCATATCCTGGGGAATATATTCACGGACCGTACAGGTCTCGACTTTTCTCAACATACTCTGTGAGTCGGTTACAATTACGACATGTGTGTACAACTGATTCTCAAGCCGGCGAAAGGCAGCAGTGACTGCCTTCACCTAGATGTGGTGTTCTCGTATACCAGGCTAACATTAGATGTACATTAGAAATAATACCAGAAGACGCCCAATTATGGTTTGTTTGTATTATATTTAATACAGTCTCGTCATCCTCTTATGGGATGCAATTTCTAGTTATTTTGAAGCTCAACCCTGGGGTGGGGGTGGGGCGCGGCTAAATATAGCCGGACCTTAAATGTGACCTAATGGCTGAAGAAGTTTCCGGGACTTCTCCACAGGTTATCCTCATCCTCATAGTGGCACTTTGTGTCATCGGGTGTTTACCGCGTGTGTGATGTCCTTGTGGGGTACAACTTACTTACCTATATATAATACAGGAATATCACTAATTATAAATTGTTATTTAGTTATGTTAAAACAACCTTCTGTGGATATTGTACTACAATCCTTTGGATATTTTCTCCAGGTCATGCCAGTATGCTGAGAAATGAGCAGGCAGATAGACTGACTGGCTCCGCAACACATAGTGATGAACTGATGTATGACAAGTTAGATATTGTGAGGGCCCTTTGGGAGCGAGTAAACAGTGCGGAGGCGCAGATACATCTTGGGAGAATGGCGCTGCGAGGAGTTAACCAGGGGATCTGGCTGAAGCCTCAATCTCAGAGGAAGGAAGACGGATATACAATCAGACGGTTACTCGTACCATTGGAACTCTTCGCTTGCTGCTGAAGATGAGGACTGAGCACTTTTAGGAGTGTACCGACTGCTGTCGATTCTTAATTCAACATTCAACATGTTAAGGCAGTTCATGAAAATCTATAATCATTATTTGGACATGTCGTATTTAATTACATGAAGCTATATAATTACCGTTTAGCAATGTTAAAGAATGTTACGCAAATCTACAATTATTATTTACTCATGCTTTATATCATCCTATATATATATATATATATAAACTATGCCCTTCAACATCTGCTAAAGTCAAAGTGTCTGTCTCGCTACACAAAGATCAAAACATGTCAAACGTTGATAAGACCAGTCGTTTTATATGGCTCTGAAACTTGGAGCACAACTAAAAGTGATAAACGTTTATTCCAGGTTTTCAAAAACATAGTCTTACGACGAATTATTGGACCCATCAAAGATGCAAACAGCGGGGAATGGAGAGTGAGAAGTAATAACCAAATTCGTAAGCTGTTTAAATCACCATTGATCACTGGCTTGCTGAGAGCTAATAGACTGAAATGGTTTGGGCATACTGAAAGAATTTCAGATGACAGAACGAACGAACGAACGAACGAACGTTATTTTCAAAGGTCACAAATTGGACACGCAGGCCCGTCTTACATTCGGCCCTTCCAAACAACCGTCTTTCACACTGCAGCTGTTATTATATTAAAAAGCATGTTATATTCATATGATAATATTCATATTATGAATTTTTAAAAAAAGGCACACACACACACAAAAGCATGGGTGGTAAAATGCATTCACACACTTGCGCGCGCGCGCGCACACACACACACACACTCACTCAAACACACCCACATACCTTCACACACAAATAAACACACCCCTATTCATCCACAAACATACCTACCTACCCACATAGACACGCACATTCCACACACGTACATACATACAGGATATATACATGCACACAGAGACACACCTATAGAAACATATGCAGAAACACATAAACAGACATAAGCGCACAGACTCAAAAACACACAGAGGTATACACACAAAGACATACACATGTGACACACACACAAACCCGCATACACTCACATGCAGACTCACACACCGGAACACACACACACATATACACAAACACACAGAGACACAAACAAAAACACGCACACATACACACTCAGAGACACACACACATACACACAATCGCAGACACACACATAGACGCTGATGCTCACGCAGACACAGACACACAACCACAGACATACACACGCAGAAGCATACGCAGACATTTATAAATACAGGCACACACACAGGTACACACCCACAGACACACAAACGCAAACACATACGCCGACATACATATACACAGGCACACACACAGACACACGCAGACACACACACACACAGACACACACATATATGTAGACACACACAGAGACACTACACACAGAAACACGCACAAACACACACAGACATATGCACACAAAGACATACACAGATATATGCACACAGACACACACAGAGACATACACAGATATATATACACAGACACACACAGATACATACACATATATATGCACACAGACACACACAGAGACATACACAGATATATGCACACACACACACAGAGACATACACAGATATATGAACACAGACACACACAGAGACATACACAGATATATGCACACAGACACACACACAGACATACACAGATATATGCACACAGACACACACAGAGACATACACATATATATGCACACAGACACACATAGAGACATACACAGATATATGCACACAGACACACACAGAGACATACACAGATATATGCACACAGACACACACACACAGACATACACAGATATATGCACACAGACATACACAGATATATGCACACAGAGAAGCGCATACACACAGACATTCACGGAGACACACGTACACACACAGGCACTTCCAAACAAACACACACACACAAACACAACAAAAACACACACACAAACATACACGCAGGGACACACACAACCACATACACACAGACAAACAAACACACGCACAGACACATGTAGACACATACACACAGATACACATCTGGCAGTCTGGTAGACTCAGTTTCAGCTTCATAGCAAACGGGTCACCCCTGCGCCAACGAAAAACACAAAGAATGTTTATCACAGTCCCTTGTGGAAAGACTGACAGACTGCTATCTCAGCATATCTAGCATACACACGTATTAAAGCATACGGTAGCGATCCGAAGTGCTAACACAAACAGTCCGACATTAGAAACGCAGTTCATCATTGATGGTAGCAGAAGTCACCAACAGATCAGCAGTTGCCCACGCGATAAAGTTTTATCACATACGGGCACCACCAATACTGCGACGAGAGGAATCGCGCCATTATCTGAATCTACAATTCACACCACCACGTTGGTCACAGTCGAAAAAACATTCCAAATGAAATCCACAGCTCACAGTGTCACGCCATTCATTCAACTCAGAAGCTGGGCGACGAAACCATATCCAGTCTACAAATGAAGCAACACTTCAACGGCCACCGTCCGGCAGAAGCAAAAAATTTGCCTCGGCTCCAAACAGTGCCCCTGCCTAGCGTCTTTTCTGACCAGAAGTTCTCACACACAGATTCACAAACAGACACATACACACAAATACAAACACACGAAGACACACAGATACACTCAAACAAACACACACAGACACATAAACAGAGACGCACATGCATACATACACAGAGAAGTAAATATGTGTACACAAGGGAGATAAATGGTCGTAGACTACGAGGCAGACCAAGAAGACGATGGAGAGATAATGTCCAGACAGACCTGCAAACACTTTGTGTCGCCAACTGGAAAGAGAAGACCAATCAGAGAGATGAATGGAGGCGGGTGATATCTGCAGCAATGAACCTCAAAGGCTAGGAAAGCTGAAGAAGAGGAAGAAGAAGAAGAAGAAGATGTATAGTTCTTAAAAAAAAACCTACTAATTATTAATTGGCTATGTTATATATAGAACTGAGAAGTATCTAATTATTATTTAGGTATGTTGAGATAGTTTACCAAAATCTCTAATTACTATTTACTAATGTATTGTATAGTATAGGAGCGGCGTCGGTGGCTAAGGCTTTGCGAGTCCGACTCGTAATTCCAACGTACCGCAATCAAAACCCACTGCTAGCTGCGTGGATTTTTATCATGGTATGGGGCGTCGCAGGTCGACCCAGCCTAAAATGGGTACCAGGATGGATGTCCTGGGAAAGTAAAGACGGCCGGTGTAATGCGGACCACATTACCCACCTAGTGCAGATTGGTCTGTAAAAATGTGGGTGCTCTTCCCAAATGCCCGATGCGCCTAAAAGGAGTGAAAATGGATCTTTACTTTACTTACTACTACTGTACAGGAACATCATTATTTTTTAAATATTTTAGGACGGTTCATGAAGATCTCTAATTAATATCCCTATTGTTTAAAACCAGTACATGGATATCTATAATTATTTAATTTGTTATAAATAGAACATAGATATATCTATTATCTGTTTATGTTAAATAAAGATCAGCTGTGTTCGAATTGAGTATATTATCCTATAACTCTGAAAAAAACACATATCAAAACTCTTATGAACCGTCCATTTATTGCTTTTAAACTATTTAAGACTTTATTGCTCTTAGTTTAAACTCTTTCATACTTTATTGCTCTTAAACGCTTTCAGCCTTAACTATTTACTACTCCTAAACTCTTTCAGACTAACTATTGATTACTCTTAAACTCTTTAGGACTTTATTACTCTTCGTTTAAACTCTTTCATATTTCATTGCTCTTAAAATCTTTCAGCCTTAACTATTTACTGCTCCTAAGCTCTTGAAGACTAACTATTTATTGCTCTTAAACTCGTTAAGATTTAACTATTTATTGCTCTTAAACTCTTTCAGACTAACTTTTTAATTGCTCTTACACTCTTACAGACTTGACTATTTATTGTTCTTAAACTGTTTAAGACTTGACTGTTTATTGCTCTTCAATTCTTTCAGACCAACTATTTACTGCGCTTAAAATGCTCCAGATCTGGCTATTTATTGCTTTTAAATTCTTTCAGACTTAACTATTTATTGCTCCTAAATTCTTTCAGACTTGACTATTTAATGCTCTAAAAAAATATTCAGGCTTAACTATTTATTGCTCTTACAATGCCCCAGATCTGGCTATTTATTGCTTTTAAATTCTTTCAGACTTAACTATTTATTGCTCCTAAGTTCTTTCAGACTTGACTATTTAATGCTCGAAAAAAATATTCAGACTTAACTATTTATTGCTCTTCCAATGCCCCAGAGCTGACTATCTATTATCTTGAACTCTCAAACACCAAACTATTTGATGTTTTTAAACCATAATCCTTAGGATCAAAGGAGTTAAAGTAACAACAGCTTTGTATTGAGCGGGGGAGTGACGGTCAACCCCTCTACGACGGCAAACTAAGCTATTAAAACTTGGTGACTCAAAGAAAAACTTTTCAAATGGGAATCCCAAAGGTACAAATTACAGACACCCCCCTTCTTCAACCGTATGCCAGTTATACTGGGGCACCAGATAGTTGCTTGTAACCCAGATGTGTTGGGGACAGTATAGATTGTTGCACAACTATCTCTGTTTTAACCGAGGTGGCAGAGCATCGGGTCGCCCGCTGGTTCGCCGGTAGACGACTTTGGCGCCGATCAGGACATAATTTGGGTCTGTCTACATGGATCGCGTCAACACTACAGGAGCCCTTTTTAGGGCTCTTGTTGGCGTGTAATGCAAGGCCATTTTAAATAGCGCAAATAAAAAAGTCACAATTATAACCTAAAGCTCCCCCTTCGGGGATGCCGTTAAAGCTGACGAGTTTCTCCCTAGCAAAGTACCGACCTACTGAGGTGGCAGAGTGGTTAGTGTCGTTTCCTGCCAAACGACGATTCCCTGCCACCCCATGTCTCCCATCCCTTTTTCTACCAAGCAAGCTGTGGATTATATTTCCGAAAAACACCGACATCTTACTAACATGGGCAAATTTCCGAATGTTCTACGAATTATATCTAAAGTCATGGCATCGAGGAAAATAACTGGTCACCTAAGCCATAGACAAGGCTTAAAATGCGTTATAAGTCTAACACTTTATTCCCAAATAGCAGCTTCTGACATTAGACTACTTTATATATATATATATATATATATATATATATATATATATATATATATATATATATATATATATATATATATATATATGTGTGTGTGTGTGTGTGTATATATATGTGTGTGTGTGTGTGTGTGTGTGTGTATATATGTCTGTATATATATATAGATATGTGTGTGTGTAACCTCCGTTATTTATTAGTAAAAAGACCTATTGTCATGCCTTCGGGGTATATCGGGAATACCATCAGTGATCGACCTATTCCTGCCCCGCCACGCGACGAGCACAGCAAGAAGAAGAAGAACAAGAGTTCCATTTTACCAAGTTTACTTGAAATCCAAATGGTCTAGTTTTATTTAATAAATTGACACTGTATTTGTTTACAATGCAGGAGGGTTATGTAACATATTACACTGTAGTCTTACATGAGTGAAGCTGTTGTTACAAACATGACATGATAGCTCTTATGATGTTAGAGATTGATGTAATTAATATTGCTCGAAAATCTCGTGCGATGAGAGAGAGAGAGAGAGAGAGAGAGAGAGAGAGAGAGAGAGAGAGAGAGAGAGAGAGAGAGAGATGTAACACATCATCATCATGTAGCAGGTCTTTTGCAGAACGTCGCTCTCATCACGGTCTGCCTGAAAGAAACTCTGTCTCTTGCCAGTTCTCCCGCCTCATGAACTTTCACACTCAAGAAGTCACTTATATCCTGTGCCCATCTTCGTTTCGCTCGGCCTCTGCCTCTCCTTCCTGGTACCACGCCTTCTGCTATAATTTTTTTCCAATCCGTCGTGGCGCTTGATATGACCAAAATATTTTCAGCTTTCGAGAAAGGATGGTGTTTATTAGCCAATCTTTCTTGATGTTCAGATCTTTCAAGATGTCAATATTTCTCATCATCTTTGTTCAAGATATTCTGAGAATCTTTCTACATATTTTCAGCTCAAAAGCCCCAATTCTCTTTCTTAAGGACTGAAAGATAGTCCACGACTCACATCCGTATGTAGCCACAGGGAAGATGCATGCTCTCAAAATTCTAATTTTTATCTCCTTGCCGGTACTTAACCATAGACTTTTAAGGCTGTTTAATCTTTGCATTGCTATGGCCATCCTCTTTTTAATTTCTGTCGAACAGTCTCCATTGTTGTTTATTATAGAGCCTAGATATTCAAAGTTTGTGACATTTTCAATTTCTTCATCATTTATTGTTATTTTTGGGTGACAGCCAGTTTAATCTGTGAACATTATTTTCGTTGTCTTTAAATTCAAGAACAGATTTTGATCTTCACTGTGCTTTTGGACAGACAATATTAAATTTTCTATTCTCTTTACGCTGTTCGAAAGGAGTACTGTGTCATCTGCGTAGCGGAGTTCCGGAATAGGGTTGCCACCATATTTGAGTGGATCATAACTGTCACAAGTCTGTGACACATACATTGAGATAATCTCTCGTGACACTCTAGAATGGTGTAATAAAATGATGCAATAATCTCATACTTCTTCTTTTTCTTCTTCTTTGCGTTCACCAGATGTAAGCGGAAAGTTCTGGTTGTTCATCCACTTTTAGACTGCAGTCGTGTTCCAGAACCTAAGTGTTGCGTGTGATTTCGTTTTACAAATCTGACTCATTTGTATGCAGACTGCTGGTTCCTTGCCTCTCAGTCAGATGCAAGAAAGCTTCCAATTAGTCGACTCTTACGACATGCTTTTGAGTAGGTAGTGGGTCTATTTTTGTTCCCCCCCCCCCACAATAGGGCTCTGTAACCCATAAGAGGAAATCTCATACAATGCTAGAGATTTATGTAAAATAGGGCGCCATAATCTCTTGCAACGCCAGAGATTTATGTAAAATAGGGCGCCATAATCTCTTGCAACGCCAGAGATTTATGTAAAATAGGGTGCCATAATCTCTTGCAACGCCAGAGATTTATGTAAAATAGGGCGCCATAATCTCTTGCAACGCCAGAGATTTATGTAAAATAGGGCGCCATAATCTCTTGCAACGCCAGAGATTTATGTAAAATAGGGCGCCATAATCTCTTGCAACGCCAGAGATTTATGTAAAATAGGGTGCCATAATCTCTTGCAACGCCAGAGATTTATGTAAAATAGGGCGCCATAATCTCTTGCAACGCCAGAGATTTATGTAAAATAGGGCGCCATAATCGCTTGCAACACCAGAGATTTATGTAAATAGGGCGCCATAATCTCTTGCAACGCCAGAGATTTGTGTTAAAAATAGGATCCAATAATCTCTCACAACTTTGGAGATCAGTTTAACACATATGACACTCTAATCTCTCACAATGTTGGAATGTTTGAGATTTCTGTCGTATGACACAATAATATTTTTCGAGCATTGTAATGCAAGACTAGTAGAGAAAATAACCTAGTGAGCAAATAACCTAGTTTTATTTAATAATATGGCACGGTATTTGTTTACAATGCAGGAGGATTATGTAACATATTACACTACAATCTGACAAGACGGGTGTCGCTGTTGTTACAAATATGGCGTGATAATCTCATACTGTGCTTGAGATTTATGTATCAAATATGGCGTGATAATCTTTCACGATGCCTGAGATTTATGTATCAAATATGGCGTGATAATCTCATACGATACTTGAGACTTATGTATCAAATATGGCGTGATAATCTCATACGATGCTTGAGATTTATGTAACAAATATGGCGTGATAATCTCATACGATGCTTGAGATTTATGTATCAAATATGGCGTGATAATCTCATACGATGCTTGAGACTTATGTATCCAATATGGCGTGATAATCTCATACGATGCTTGAGATTTATGTATCAAATATGGCGTGATAATCTCATACGATGCTTGAGATTTATGTATCAAATATGGCGTGATAATCTCATACGATGCGTGAGATTTATGCATCAAATATGGCGTGATAATCTCATACGATGCTTGAGACTTATGTATCAAATATGGCGTGATAATCTCATACGATTCTTGAGATTTATGTATCAAATATGGCGTGATAATCTCATAAGATGCTTGAGATTTATGTATCAAATATGGCGTGATAATCTTTTACGATGCCTGAGATTTATGTATCAAATATGGCGTGATAATCTCATACGATGCTTGAGACTTATGTATCAAATATGGCGTGATAATCTCATACGATGCTTGAGATTTATGTATCAAATATGGCGTGATAATCTCATACGATGCTTGAGATTTATGTACCAAATATGGCGTGATAATCTCATAAGATGCTTGAGATTTATGTATCAAATATGGCGTGATAATCTCATACGATGCTTGAGACTTATGTATCAAATATGGCGTGATAATCTCATACGATTCTTGAGATTTATGTACCAAATATGGCGTGATAATCTCATAAGATGCTTGAGATTTATGTATCAAATATGGCGTGATAATCTCATACGATGCTTGAGACTTATGTATCAAATATGGCGTGATAATCTCATACGATTCTTGAGATTTATGTACCAAATATGGCGTGATAATCTCATACGATGCGTGAGCTTTATGTATCAAATATGGCTTGATGATCTCATACGATGCTTGAGACTTATGTATCAAATATGGCGTGATAATCTCATAAGATGCTTGAGATTTATGTATCAAATATGGCGTGATAATCTTTTAAGATGCTTTAGATTTATGTACCAAATATGGCGTGCTAATCTCATACGACGCTTGAGATTTATGTATCAAATATGGCGTGATATTCTTTTACGATGCTTGAGATTTATGTACCAAATATGGCGTGATAATCTCATACGATGCTTGAGATTTATGTATCAAATATGGCGTGCTAATCTCATACTATGCGTGAGATTTATGCATCAAATATGGCGTGATAATCTCATACGATGCTTGATATTTATGTGTCAAATATGGCGTGATAATCTGTTACGATTTTGAGATTTATGTACCAAATATGGCGTGATAATCTGTTACGTTTTTGAGATTTATGTACCAAATATGGCGTGATAATCTTTTATGATGCCGGAGATTTATGTACCAAATATGGCGTGATAATCTCATACGATGCGTGAGATTTATGCGTCAAATATGGCGTGATAATCTCATACGATGCGTGAGATTTATGTGTCAAATATGGCGTGATAAACTGTTACGATGCCGGAGATTCCATAGTTGTGGATCTCAAGCAGTATGATAGATATTGCCAATAAAGAAAACTTTTTTTTTTTTTCACTGGTGCCTAGTTAGTTGGTCATGTATCTTAGCGCGCTTGTTTTTATAGTGAGGCGCACACGCCATTTAGAAGTGAGATTTATGTACCAAATATGGCGTGATAATCTCATAAGATGCTTGAGATTTATGTATCAAATATGGCGTGATAATCTCATACGATGCTTGAGACTTATGTATCAAATATGGCGTGATAATCTCATACGATTCTTGAGATTTATGTACCAAATATGGCGTGATAATCTCATACGATGCGTGAGCTTTATGTATCAAATATGGCGTGATGATCTCATACGATGCTTGAGACTTATGTATCAAATATGGCGTGATAATCTCATACGATGCGCGAGATTTATGTATCAAATATGGCGTGATAATCTCATAAGATGCTTGAGATTTATGTATCAAATATGGCGTGATAATCTTTTAAGATGCTTTAGATTTATGTACCAAATATGGCGTGCTAATCTCATACGACGCTTGAGATTTATGTATCAAATATGGCGTGATATTCTTTTACGATGCTTGAGATTTATGTACCAAATATGGCGTGATAATCTCATACGATGCTTGAGATTTATGTATCAAATATGGCGTGCTAATCTCATACTATGCGTGAGATTTATGTACCAAATATGGCGTGATAATCTCATACGATGCTTGAGATTTATGTATTAAATATGGCGTGCTAATCTCATACGATGCGTGAGATTTATGCATCAAATATGGCGTGATAATCTCATACGATGCGTGAGATTTATGTGTCAAATATGGCGTGATAATCTGTTACGATGCCGGAGATTCCATAGTTGTGGATCTCAAGCAGTATGATAGATATTGCCAATAAAGAAAACTTTTTTTCCCCACTGGTGCCTAGTTAGTTGGTCATGTATCTTAGCGCGCTTGTTTTTATAGTGAGGCGCACACGCCATTTAGAAGTGACAGGTTCGATTCCCGGCACTATAATTATAGCGTCTAATTGTTATGTTGTCTAGTGTGTCCTCTTTTTCTTATTACGGAAATTAAATGCTACAACAGAATTATGGTTGAAGAGTCTACCTGACAACAATGTAACTAAAATGTCTTTGCAAAGGAACCAACGTGGTCAATGGTCAAAGAAATACAGGAAATCCAAAATAAACACACTGACTAAATAGATAGTGAAGTTAACAAGCTGGGGAGTATATGGGGTGAGTTGCATGCCAAAGCAAAGTATATGATGACATAGTTAGATGAGGACTTATGCTCCATTGGGAGATGACGGGCAAAATATGAAGGACAAATAAGATGGCAGACTATACATGTTAGGTACGTATGTTTAAAGTGTACTTTTTAAATAGCTGGGGTAATCTTGATCCATCTTTTGGTCAATATTCTGCGTTGTGCTGCTAGCCGTTGGAGATGATCGGTATCGCAGCTGGAGCACGTCCAATTGCCCGGAATGCTGGGATACTCTTGAGTCTCAAGGCATCAGTGACTTCTTGAATCCATCTTCTTCCTAGCCGTTCCGTACTTGTTAGTGTTTTTATTTTTTTCATGTTGCATGCTCTCACTGCTGGCATCTTTGGGTTCGTTCTCAAATTAAGTGACCAAACCATTTCAGTCTTGTTTTTCAATTATTTTAATTTTAAGAGTTGTTCCAGTAGTTCTGGCAACTGTTTCCTTTCTTAAGTGGTCTCTTCTATTAAAATTTTTTTTCACGGGCTTTGTCAAAGAACGCATTTCACAGGTGGCTATTTTTCTTCCGTGTTTTTGAATCAATGTCAAGTCTGACACTTCTTCTTCTTCTTCGCGTTCACCAGCTGTATACTCTGGCGGAAAGTTATGGTTGCTCGTCCACTACTGAACTGCAGTCCTGTTCCAGAACCTGAGTGTTGCATGTGCATCAGTTTTACAAATCTCATTCTTTTGAATACAGACTGTTGGTTCCTTGCCTCTCCGGCAGATGCACTCTGACTTCAAAGGAAGCTCCCCAATTAGTCGACTCCTACGACATGCTTTTTGGGGAGGCAGTGGGTCTATTCTTGTTTTCCCGACAATGGGGCCCCGGAACCCACACGGGGGAAGTCTGACACTGATATGGCAGGGGTGGTATGAAAAGAAGCGGCTGGCTGAGCAGTTACAACACCGGGCTGTCATGCGGGAGACCCGGGTTCGATCCCCCTGGAAGGCGATGGATATTTTTTTTGTTTTTGTCGAAAGGGATGGTGGGAGGCAGAGTTAAACATCCTAACTTGCATAGTCCATGGCGATAGCGCTAGCCGTCAGGCCCGGAATCAACAGGCCCCAGGACACCCCCCCCCCCTCCTACCCGGTCTACACCGTCCTAAAATGTGGTACATACAGAGAGTAGTGACTGTTTTGACAGGTATGAAGACCGCATTCCTAATTTTTACTGGGATGTTGGGTGTTTTGGAATTTGGGTCAGTTGATACGTGACATTGTTGACTTGTTGTATTCTGGTTTCAAGCTCTCTGTCTATTCTGTCATTATGGTATTTGAAACGTGTGATAAAACGGTGTCTTTCTTTGCAAATATCGCCAGCGATCGGAGTTTTTATTATTTTGCTTTGCCATATTTTTAGCGTAAATCTCCATTTTTGTTCTTATGATATGTTGGATAGATTTAAAATTAAAAAAAAAAAATAAAAAAATAAAAATAAAAACCAATGAATGAATGAACGAATGAATGAGTCAATAACTGTCATCACTGCCCTCAGGATATCCCATAATTGCCCCACCCCCTTCCCCAGAAGCCAATGCAGAGTTACCAAGTCAATGATACAGTGGTAACCTGATTGAAAGTCTGCCTGTTTTTTCATACAAGAAAGTTACGACCAAACCGGCATGATTTCTGTAGATCTTGGCACGACACCCGGGAGGAAACTCAAAATGTCCAATGGACGAATGGTCGGTACGGGGGAAACTGGCTGTTGGGTACGTCTATTTGTGCAGATTTTATGTGCAACCCCATGGGGATGTTGCATCAGCGAGTTCGTCACGTTATTTGTGTTGCATAGTTAGTAACCTGGGGATTCTCTTCACGGGGCAGAAATCGTGTTTTTGACCAGTTTTATTACCTGTTTTTAACAATACAATTTTAGAAAGCAAGTATTCATCATAATCATGATCTCCCAGCTAGGTTCAAATGCTGTCTGGTTGTGCAGATGAGTCGGTTGTGATCCCTGTGGACGTGTTAGGAAAAAGGGGAAGGACTAAAAAGGCGATTGGTGCATTAAACATGTAGTAACAGAGTAATAGCAGCAGTAGTAGTAATAGTAGCAGTAGTAGCAGCAGAGGCAGTAATTGTAACACACGTGATAGTGGCAGCAGCAGCAGTGAAGCACCAAAAGGAGGAGGAGGAGGAGTAGTAGTGGTGATAGAGGTAGCAGTAGTTGTAGGAGTAGCAGGAGTAGCGGTAGCAGTAGTGTTAGCAGTATTGTTTGTAGTAGTAGTAGTAGTAGCAGCAGCAGCAGCAGCAGCGGCAGCCACAGTAGTAGCAGCAGCCACAGTAGTAGCAGCAGCAGGAGTGGTAGTAGTATTAGTATTAGAAGAAGAAGAACACGTAACAGTAGTAGCAACAGCAGTAGCGGTTGGAGGAGGAGTCACCACATCAACTGCAGCACAAGCAGCAGATTTAAGTAACTTCATCAGGTAGCACTGACTGACAGACTTTACTATAAACGACCTTTCAAGGTTGATTTCGAATTCCCCATTCACATTACCGAATCCCTTCCTTCCACATTATTGCCTCTCCACTACCATGCTTCTAATAACGCCACTTTTTTTAAAACAATTATCCCCCAAGACCCGATTCTGAAAATATGCACAGCAAACTGCGTGGTATCACAGCGGCCATGTTTATCAACCTCTTGAGGCCACAAGTACCGTCTTCACCGCGACTCTCACTCTGGAGATTTCAGTAAACAGTATTAGTAAATAATACCGCGGCAATGTCTGCGTAAGTGACGTTGTGTTGACTTACGATGTCAAAATCCTTTACAGGACGTTGCAGAACCAACCACAACAGCCCCCGGCTGTTAGTGTGGTTTTTCTAGGCAAATTTACGTCCTGTAGTTTGTCATTGCTTTCTAGACGGTCGGCTTTCTTGATACCACTGTCGAAACCAACGCAAGTCCCATGGCCCGCACCTGGGATCGAACCCGGCATCCCGGCATTACGAAGCGCTGGCACCGACTTAGCCACAGAGCCGACTCTAAACGAAGAGTTGGTCCAATATGGCGCATAGGCAGGTCAACGGTTAAAGACTTTTCCATATAACTTTTTATGCCTACCGTTTGATGTCAATTTTTCATCCATATTTGGTGTGAAAGTAAATGGTTCCGTCTCCCAGTTAATAGTAAAGCCAGTCAAGGACCCTTTTCCACGCCTTCATGCGTACTATGTATATAAGGCACCCACTGAAGATTGGATCGACCCGGGAACCAAAGTCATTTCTGAAAAAAAGTCGGGAAGGACCAGACATACGACATTCCGATCCGCAGGCAAGGGTCTCGATACTACACCACAGCGGCTCCCTCTTCTAGTTAATTAGAACAGTCAAAAAAAAAAAAAAAAACAGCAGAATCAGCAGCAGCACCAGAAGCAGAATCAGTGGCAGCAGAAGCAGTTTGACAGAAGCATCAGCAGAAGCAGCAGCAGAAACAGCGACAGAAGCATCAGCAGAAGCAACAGCAGCAGAAACAGCGACAGAAGCATCAGCAGAAGCAACAGCAGCAGAAACAGCGACAGAAGCAGCAGCAGAAGCAACAGCAGAAGAAACAGCGACAGAAGCATCAGCAGAAGCAACAGCAGAAACAGCGACAGAAGCATCAGCAGAAGCAACAGCAGCAGAAACAGCGACAAAAGCATCAGCAGAAGCAACAGCAGCAGAAACAGCGACAGAAGCAGCAGCAGAAGCAACAGCAGCAGAAACAGCGACAGAAGCATCAGCAGAAGCAACAGCAGTAGAAACAGCGACAGAAGCATCAGCAGAAGGAACAGCAGCAGAAACAGCGACAGAAGCAGCAGCAGATGCAACAGCAGCAGAAACAGCGACAGAGGCAGCAGCAGAAGCAACAGCAGCAGAAACCAGAAGCAGCAGCAGCAGAAACAGCGACATAAGCATCAGCAGAAGCAACAGCGGCAGAAACAGCGACAGAAGCAGCAGCAGAAACAGTGACAGAAGCATCAGCAGAAGCAACAGCAGCAGAAACAGCGACAGTAGCATCAGTAGAAGCAGCGATAGCAGAAACAGCCACAGAAGCGTCAGCAAAAGCAGCGGTAGCAGAAACAGCGACTAAAGCATCAGCAGAAACAGCGACAGAAGCATCAGCAGAAGCAACAGCAGCAGAAACCAGAAGTAACAGCAGCAGAAACAGCGACAGAAGCATCAGCAGAAGCAACAGCGGCAGAAACAGCGACAGAAGCATCACCAGAAGCAACAGCAGCAGAAACAGCGACAGAAGCATTAGCAGAAGCAACAGCGGCAGAAACAGCGACAGAAGCATGAGCAGAAGCAACAGCAGCAGAAACAGCGACAGGAGCATCAGCAGAAGCAACAGCGGCAGAAACAGCGACAAAAGAATTAGCAGAAGCAACAGCAGCAGAAACAGCGATAGAAGCATCAGCAGAAGCAACAGCGACAGAAGCAGCAGAGGAAGCAACAGCAGCAGAAACAGCGACAGAAGCATCAGCAGAAACAACAGCAGAAACAGCGACAGAAGCATCAGCAGAAGCAACAGCAGCAGAAACAGCGACAGAAGCATCAGCAGAAGCAACAGCAGCAGAAACAGCGACAGAAGCATCAGCAGAAGCAGCGGTAGCAGAAACAGCGACAGAAGCATCAGCAGAAGCAACAGCAGCAGAAACAGCGACAGAAGCATCAGCAGAAGCAATAGCAGCAGAAACAGCGACAGAAGCATCAGCAGAAACAGCGGTAGCAGAAACAGCGACAGAAGCATCAGGAGAAGCAGCGGTAGCAGAAACAGCGACAGAAGCATCAGGAGAAGCAGCGGTAGCAGAAACAGCGACAAAAGCATCAGCAGAAACAGCGACAGAAGCATCAGCAGAAGCAACAGCAGCAGAAACAGCGACCGAAGCATCAGCAGAAGCAACAGCAGCAGAAACAGCGACAGAAGCAGCAGCAGAAACAGCGACAGAAGCATTAGCAGAAGCAACAGCAGCAGAAACAGCGATAGAAGCATCAGGAGAAGCAACAGCGACAGAAGCAGTAGAGGAAGGAACAGCAGCAGAAACAAAGACAGAAGCATCAGCAAAAACAACCGCAGAAGCATCAGCAGAAGCAGCAGTAGCAGAAACAGCGACAGAAGCAGCAGCAGAAACAACAGCAGAAACAGCGACAGAAGCATCAGCAGAAGCAACAGCAGCAGAATCAGCGACAGAAGCAGCAGCAGAAACAGCGACAGAAGCAGCAGTAGAAGCAACGGCAGAAGCAGCAGCAGCAGAAACAGCGACAAAAGCATCAGCAGAAGCAACAGCAGCAGAAACAGCGACAGAAGCAGCAGCAAAAGCATCAGCAGCAGAAACAGCGACAGAAGCATCAGCACAAGCAACAGCAGTAGAAACAGCGACAGAAGCATCAGCAGAAGGAACAGCAGCAGAAACAGCGACAGAAGCAGCAGCAGATGCAACAGCAGCAGAAACAGCGACAGAGGCAGCAGCAGAAGCAACAGCAGCAGAAACCAGAAGCAGCAGCAGCAGAAACAGCGACAGAAGCATCAGCAGAAGCAACAGCGGCAGAAACAGCGACAGGAGCATCAGCAGAGTTACAGCGACAGAAGCAGCAGCAGAAACAGTGACAGAAGCATCAGCAGAAACAGCGACAGAAGCATCAGCAGAAGCAACAGCAGCAGAAACAGCGACAGAAGCATCAGCAAAAGCAACAGCAACAGAAACAGCGACAGAAGCAGCAGCAGAAACAGCGACAGAAGCATTAGCAGAAGCAACAGCAGCAGAAACAGCGATAGAAGCATTAGGAGAAGCAACAGCGACAGAAACAGTAGAGGAATGAACAGCAGCAGAAACAACGACAGAAGCATCAGCAGAAACAACAGCAGAAACAGCGACAGAAGCATCAGCAGAAGCAACAGCAGAAACAACAACAGAAGCATCAGCAGAAGCAGCAGCAGCAGAAACAGCGACAGAAGCAGCAGCAGAAACAACAGCAGAAACAGCGACAGAAGCATCAGCAGAAGCAACAGCAGCAGAATCAGCGACAAAAGCAGCAGCAGAAACAGCGACAGAAGCAGCAGCAGAAACAACGACAGAAGCAGCAGCAGCAGAAACAGCGACAGAAGAAGCAGCGGTAGAAGAAACAGCGACAAAAGCATCAGCAGAAACAACGACAGAAGCATCAGCAGAAGCAACAGCAGCAGAAACAGCGACAGAAGCATAGGCAAAAGCAACAGCAGCAGAAACAGCGACAGAAGCAGCAGCAGAAACAGCGACAGAAGCATTAGCAGAAGCAACAGCAGCAGAAACAGCGATAGAAGCATTAGGAGAAGCAACAGCGACAGAAGCAGTAGAGGAATGAACAGCAGCAGAAACAACGACAGAAGCATCAGCAGAAACAGCAGCAGAAACAACAGCAGAAACAGCGACAGAAGCATCAGCAGAAGCAACAGCAGCAGAATCAGCGACAGAAGCAGCAGCAGAAACAGCGACAGAAGCAGCAGCAGAAACAACGACAGAAGCAGCAGCAGCAGCAGCAGAAACAGCGACAGGAGAAGCAGCGGTAGAAGAAACAGCGACAAAAGCATCAGCAGAAACAACGACAGAAGCATCAGCAGAAGCAACATCAGCAGAAACAGCGACAGAAGCATCAGCAAAAGCAACAGCAGCAGAAACAGCGACAGAAGCAGCAGCAGAAACAGCGACAGAAGCATTAGCAGAAGCAACAGCAGCAGAAACAGCGATAGAAGCATTAGGAGAAGCAACAGCGACAGAAGCAGTAGAGGAATGAACAGCAGCAGAAACAACTACAGAAGCATCAGCAGAAACAACAGCAGAAACAGCGACAGAAGCATCAGCAGAAGCAACAGCAGGAACAACAACAGAAGCATCAGCAGAAGCAGCAGCAGCAGAGACAGCGACAGAAGCAGCAGCAGAAACAACAGCAGAAACAGCGACAGAAGCATCAGCAGAAGCAACAGCAGCAGAATCAGCGACAGAAGCAGCAGCAGAAACAGCGACAGAAGCAGCAGCAGAAACAACGACAGAAGCAGCAGCAGCAGCAGAAACAGCGACAGAAGCATCAGCAGAAACAACAGCAGAAACAGCAACATAAGCATTAGCAGAAACAACAGCAGAAACAGCGAAAGAAACATCAGCAGAAACAGCGACAGAAGCATCAGCAGAAGCAGCAGCAGCAGAAACAGCGACAGAAGCATGAGCAGAAGCAACAGCAGCAGAAACAGCGACAGAAGCATCAGTAGCAACAACAGCAGAAACAGCGACAGGAGCATCAGCAGAAGCAACAGCAGCAGAAACAGCGACAGAAGCATCAGCAGAAGCAACAGCAGAAACAGCAACAGAAGCATCAGCAGAAGCAACATAAGCAGAAACAGCGACCGAAGCAGCAGCAGAAACAGCGACAGAAGCATCAGCAGAAACAACAGCAGAAACAGCGACAGAAGCATCAGCAGAAGCAACAACAGCAGAAACAGCAGAAGCATTTATTATGTTCATTCATACTAGCGCTCTTAAGGTCGTGAGTTCGTTTTACAGCCACGTAGTTCAGTTCACGGGTGCAATATTTTTCTGCCTAGGTCCCCACGGTCGTCGCTGGAGCCATGGTGATCGTACGACCAGAAGTCGTGCAGAAGGAGAGCTAGCCTCGTGGAATAGCTCAGAGCAATGAAGTATGTCCTATCAAATTTAACTTTACTTATTCATACATCACAAACAAGTCTGATTTCATTTTTTTTTTTTAGTATCTCAAACAGGTGGCTTTCTATAACTGAATTTCATTTATTTACAAAATGTCGTGCTTAATGATGGCTGATATGACATGTTCCTTTTAAACATGTGTGTCGATATCGACAGGAGTTGGGGGAGGGAGCTCAGTTTTTCAAAACTTTCGAAGGGACTCAAGTGATTAAGTCTTTTTGAGTATGTAATAATAATAGAAATAATAATAATAATAATAACAATAATAATATTCAAACATCACACGCCAAGGCTACAGATTCACCTGCTAACAGTTCTACAGCGCGACAAATCGTCGACACATGCACGGAGTCATCGCCGTCGTAGACAGGACAGAGTGTACCGTGGTACCAGGCGATACAAAGTATTCCGAGAACTTAGGGAATGCGTTTCAGTGCGCGGAACGATAGACATCTTCGGTTAGTTTAAGCGTAGCGGATTCGGTTCTGCTATGTTCTAGCTGTTGAGAAATGTGTATTCCACAAATTGGTACCGATAAAACAAAAATTTATCTGTTTGGTTTTGGGACCTAATTTCGGGGGGGGGGGGGGGGGGGGGACCTACTGCCCCTAAATTAGCATGTCGTAAGAGGGTTGGTGAAATGGAATGCGCTAAATCAGAAAGTGCAGCAACCTAGCTGAAAACCACAACACAGAGTGACAACTACATAACCATTAACGAACGCAGAAGAAGAAAGGAAGAAGAAAGGAAGAAGAAAGGAAGAAGAAAGGAAGAAGAAAGTAACAAGAACGAAAAATAGTTTAAGAAGTATTACGTAAAGGCGGAGGTCACTGGGGGCGGGGTGGGGGAAGGGGCACTAGAAGTACATCTAATAGCCTGATGGAGATTGAAATCACAGGGGCAGTAGTAACAGCATTATTGTCATCATCAGCAGCAGTAGTAACAGTAGCAGCAGTAGTTGCAGCAGCAGTAGTAGTAACAGTAGCGACAGCAGTAGTAGCAGCTACGCCAGTAGCAGCAGCCGTATTAGTAGTAGTAGTAGTAGTAGTAGTAGTAGTAGTAGTAGTAGTAGTAGTAGTAGTAGTAGTAGTAGTAGTAGTAGTAGTAGTAGTAGTAGTAGTAGTAGTAGTAGTAGTAGTAGTAGTAGTAGTAGTAGTAGAAGTAGCAGCAGTAGTAGTAGCAGTAGTAGCAGCAGGAGTAGTAGTAGCAGCAGTAGTAGCAGTAGTAGCAGCAGCAGTATTAGTAGCAGCGGTAGTTGTAGCAGCAGCATTAGAAGTAGCAGCAGCAGTAGCAGCAGAATTAGTACATTTTTCAGATAACGAAGATGTTCTTTTAACGAATATTCGGCTAGAGAGTATTTTAGTGGATGAGCGCGCTGACATAGGGGGACTGCATTATTTTCGTAGATGGAGGTGTCACTGTAGTAGTTGTAGCAGCAGCAGCATCAACTTCAGCAGCAGCATCTGTAGTAGTAGTAGTAGTAGTAGTAGTAGTAGTAGTAGTAGTAGCAGCAGCAGCAGCAGCAGCAGCAGCAGCAGCAGCAGCAGCAGCAGCAGCAGCAGAAGCATAAGCAGCAACATCTGAAGTAGTAGAAGTAGTAGTAGTAGATGTAATAGCAGTATAATGCTAACAGAAGCAGTCTAAAAGTAGTATAGTAGCAGGAAAGTTCATACAACCTGAAACGAAAACGGGCAGGGGAACGCAAAGAAACAGTGAAACGTCTTGACCGGAGTCTTTATCAACGATGTTTACAAGCCTACCTTCTCTACCCGAAGCACTGCCTGTAGTTGAGTATGTTACATTTGTGTCATCTGGGGAAATCCGTGTTCGATAGCAAGTGGTTTTGTAATAATCAACATTGAAAGCGCCTAATAAATAACTGCACTGATAGCTGGCTGGGCAAAATTCCTGGCCCACATATGGGGTGGGATATCCTTGGTAGATTCCACTTGTTGCGGTCACGCAGATTTCGGGCTTTGCAGCTTAGTGGAACCCAACTTATGTAATAGTGTGTCTATAAGTATTTTTAAAAAAAATTTTTTTTTGAGTCATCATCACCGTCATCATCATTATCACCATCATTATCATTAACACCATTCTCTCCTTCTATTCTTTCTTTCTTTCTTTCTTTCTTTCTTTCTTTCTTTCTTTCTTTCTTTCTTTCTTTCTTCTTTCTTTCTTTCTTTCTTTCTTTCTTTCTTTCTTTCTTTCTTTCTTTCTTTCTTTCTTTGTTTCTTTACTTCTTTCTTTACTTCTTTCCGTCTTTCCGTCTGTCTGTCTGTCTGTCTGTCTGTCTGTCTGTCTGTCTGTCTGTCTGTCTGTCTGTCTGTCTGTCTGTCTGTCTGTCTGTCTGTCTGTCTGTCTGTCTGTCTGTCTGTCTGTCTGTCTGTCTGTCTGTCTGTCTGTCTGTCTGTCTGTCTGTCTGTCTGTCTGTCTGTCTGTCTTTCTTTCTTTCTTTCTTTCTTTCTTTCTTTCTTTCATTTTCTTTCTTTATTTTTATGAGAAAGAGGAGTAAGAGACAGAATAAAATGTCTAGATAACTAGATATTTACTTCTTGTCTAATACTAGTCGGCTCTGTGGCTAAGTCGATGCGAACGCTTTGTAATGCCGGGATGCCGGGTTCGACCCCAGCTGCGGGCCATGCGCCCTGCGTTGGTTTCGACAGTGGTATCAAGAAAGCCGACCGTCCAGAAAGCAATGGCAAACCACTTGACGTAAATTTGCCTAGAAAAAACCACACATGGGGTTGGTTCTGCAACGTTCTGTAAAGGATACACAACTAACCTAACCTACTACCTACAAATATACAAGGGGACTTTAAATGAAAACGTTAAAAGTATAGGCTGTCAATATTGTTAGAATTGTAAAGAGTGTTAAGCACGTAACATTACCGTGCAGACGACCACGGTGACATCTAAGGACAAATTAAAGATGGCCGTCCCCTGTCGACATGCACCAAGGAGGGGGGGGGGGGGTGTGAGGTGGAAAAGGGGGGGGGGGGCGGTGGGGGATTTTGTTTTCTATTTCTGGTTTTGTCTTCTTCTTCTTCTTCTTCTTCTTCTTCTTCTTCTTCTTCTTCTTCTTCTTCTTCTTCTTCTTCTTCTTCTTCTTCTTCTTCTTCTTCTTCTTCTTCTTCTTCTTCTTCTTCTTCTTCTTCTCTTCCACCTTGTACCTCAGCGAAGTGTCGTGGGGAGATGTAACATTCGTTGATGAGCTCTGTCAACTGATGTTCATTTCTGTTAGGCTGTTCTTAATGCCATCACTCCATATTTTCCGAGGTCTTCCACTCGCTCTATACACGTTGTAACGTTTTAGTGTGGCTCGCTGTTGTAGTGCATTCTTGTTAGGTGTCCAAACCACTTCATTTTTTGTTCTTTGATGACTTGTAAGACTGGCTTTATCTCTAGCATTTGTTTGATTTCGTGATTTTGAGATCAGACGAATTTATAGTAATTTGTTTAGTCAAGGGGGGAAAACTAAAGAAATTCTTAGTTTATAAATAAATACGCGCGCGCGTGTGTGTGTGTGTGTGTGTGTGTGTGTGTGTGTGTGTGTGTGTGTGTGTGTGTGTGTGTCTGTGTGTGTATAAATATATGTGTGTGTGTGTGTGTGTGTTCATGTGTCTGCGCACAATAATAATGAACATTATATGCTATTCGTCACTGCACCCTATCCTAAACCACCGTCGCCACACAAGAGAGACGAACCTGTCCTCAACTGACTACACGATATAGGGAAATATGAGCAGTGGACTTTGGTGACGACTTACCCAAGACCAATAACTAGGACAAAAGAAGAGGACGCACCGAGGCATCAATGTACACGTTATCTGTCTTATTTGATGTGTCCCTGCCGTACTCGCTAATCTATGCAACGTTGACAATAAATGTTTGTTCTTGAAAGATGATTTCTCTCCCAAATGTACTTTTAGTCGTTCAGGACGGATTTGTTCAAATATGGAGGCTGATAGAGGTTTTAACACTTGCATTGAGTTGCGTGTTAATGTATGGAGTGTACATTAGGACGAGAAATTGGAAAGGGTGGGGGCAGGCAGGGGAGACTGTTTTTAGGTAAAATTAAGGCTTTACTTCTTAAGGTACGCAGCACAGGCACCTTTTTAAGGGCATCATTTTTCTTTCAGCGAAAAAAGAATTTGTGTGGTGAGTACAGGCACCATTTTAGTCAGTTTCTGACAATAATTTGAAGACAGATAGATTTGTTGCTGTCATCATCATATGGCATCTTTACCATTCTATCCACATTGTAGCCTGTACCAAAGCGCTGCTCGAGGCATTATGTCATCATCTAGTGCTAGAGGTTCCAAATTCAATCCCCGGTTGGGCCTGGGAATTAGTCACGTGGATTTGGACATCTAGTAATTAACCCTGGTTTCTGGGTAGTAAGATCGGACGCCCGTGTGGATTGTTGCACTGTAAAAAATTCGTTGCAGTTGGAAATCGAAAAGAGTCGCCTAACGGCACTGCTAGGGCAAAATTTGGAGTTAAAAATCTACCCAAAGTATTTCAGGACGTTCGCCAGTGCTACAGAGCCTGTGCACTGTGCTGAGCTTCTTCGGACTCAGACTTGAGTTAGATGAAGAACGGAGCACTTATGGGTTACTTACCCGTTGATCCGTTGTCCAAACGTCAAACTTGTAGCATGTACCATTGCGCCGCGTCGTTACCATACAAGTAAAGTAACGAACCCCTTTCCCTGCCTTCAAGGCGTATTGGGCATACAGGGTTAGACCTATATTTGATAAATCAGTCGGCACTTTGTTTTGTTAACATTACGCTTGCTTCCCATCAATTTACCTGGAACCCATTTAATGCTAGGTAGACCTGGCTGCCAAGGTCTGTTTGGAAGAAAGTCCAGCTCCATTAGGACACGAACCCACGATCTTCTGATGCGCAGGCGAGCTCCTAGCCGCTACGCCACGGCGGCTCCACAGACCATACAAGGTCACTAACTTATCTAAACAATGATACGCAACTATCTAATCCAAACAATGATAAACACCTATCTTATCCAAACAGTGATACACACCTATCTTATCCGAACAATGATACGCAACTAACTTATCCAAACAATAGTACACAACTAGCTTATAAAAACAATAATCCACACCTATCTTATCCAAACAATGATACTCAGCTAGCTTATCCGAACAATGATACTCAGCTAGCTTATACGAACAATGATACACAACTAGCTTATCCAAACAATGATACTCAGCTAGCTTATCCGAACAATGATACTCAGCTAGCTTATCCGAACAATGATACACAACTAGCTTATCCAAACAATAGTACACAACTAGCTTATAAAAAAAAAATAATCCACACCTATCTTATCCAAACAATGATACTCAGCTAACTTATCCAAACAATAGTACACAACTAGCTTATAAAAACAATAATCCACACCTATCTTATCCAAACAATGATACTCAGCTAGCTTATCCAAACAATGATACTCAGCTAGCTTATCCAAACAATGATACTCAGCTAGCTTATCCAAACAATGATACTCAGCTAGCTTATCCAAACAATGATACTCAGCTAGCTTATCCAAACAATGATACTCAGCTAGCTTATCCAAACAATGATACTCAGCTAGCTTATCCAAACAATGATACTCAGCTAGCTTATCCAAACAATGATACACAGCTAGCTTATCCAAACAATGATACTCAGCTAGCTTATCCAAACAATGATACTCAGCTAGCTTATCCAAACAATGATACACAACTAGCTTATCCAAACAATGATACTCAGCTAGCTTATCCGAACAATGATACTCAGCTAGCTTATCCGAACAATGATACTCAGCTAGCTTATCCGAACAATGATACTCAGCTAGCTTACCCGAACAATGATACTCAGCTAGCTTATCCAAACAGTGATACTCATCTAGCTTATCCGAACAATGATACTCAGCTAGCTTATCCGAACAATGATACTCAGCTAGCTTATCCAAACAATGATACTCAGCTAGCTTATCCGAACAATGATACTCAGCTAGCTTATCCGAACAATGATACACAACTAGCTTATCCAAACAATAGTACACAACTAGCTTATAAAAACAATAATCCACACCTATCTTATCCAAACAATGATACTCAGCTAACTTATCCAAACAATAGTACACAACTAGCTTATAAAAACAATAATCCACACCTATCTTATCCAAACAATGATACTCAGCTAGCTTATCCAAACAATGATACTCAGCTAGCTTATCCAAACAATGATACTCAGCTCGCTTATCCAAACAATGATACTCAGCTAGCTTATCCAAACAATGATACTCAGCTAGCTTATCCAAACAATGATACTCAGCTAGCTTATCCAAACAATGATACTCAGCTAGCTTATCCAAACAATGATACTCAGCTAGCTTATCCAAACAATGATACACAACTAGCTTATCCAAACAATGATACTCAGCTAGCTTATCCAAACAATGATACTCAGCTAGCTTATCCAAACAATGATACACAACTAGCTTATCCAAACAATGATACTCAGCTAGCTTATCCGAACAATGATACTCAGCTAGCTTATCCGAACAATGATACTCAGCTAGCTTATCCGAACAATGATACTCAGCTAGCTTATCCGAACAATGATACTCAGCTAGCTTACCCGAACAATGATACTCAGCTAGCTTATCCAAACAATGATACTCAGCTAGCTTATCCGAACAATGATACTCAGCTAGCTTATCCGAACAATGATACACAACAAGCTTATCCAAACAATTATTCACAACTAGCTCATACAGACACTGATACACATCTAACTTATCCAAACAATGATACGCAACTAAGTTATCCAAAGAATGATGCCCGACTAATTTATCACAGCGCTGACACATAACTCGTCAAGACAATGATACGCAACTAACGTGTTCAAACAAAGATACGCAACTAATTTATCCAAACAATGATCCGCAACTAGCTTATCTAAACAATGATACTCAGCTAACTTGTCCAAACGAAAAATACGCAACAAATTTGACCGAATAATGATACGCAAATACCTTATCCGAACAGTGACACACAACTAGCTTATCCAAACAATGAAACGTCACTAACGTGTGCAATTATTTGCCCCTTACACATCTTAACAATAATACGCAACTAACTGATCCAAACAATGATACGCAACTAACTTATCTAAACAATGATACGCAGCAAATTTTTCTAAACATAGTTAACTGTCAAATATATATGGGATTGTCACATCTGTTTTCGTCTAGTCTTCTCAATAGTTTTCTTTTTTTTTTCTTTCTTTTTAGAAACATAGGTGCCGGTACTCAAAACTAAGTGTCTTCAAAAAGGCTGATGGGGTACTCACAAGAGCGACCTCTGTGGCTTAGGCGTTGCGAGTCCGACTCGTAATTCCAACGTACCGCGATCGAAACCCAGTGCGGGCTGCGTGAATTTTTATCATAGTATGGAGCGTCGCAGGTCGACCTAGCCTAAAATGGGTACAAGGATGTCTGTCCTGGGAAAGTAAAGACGGCTGGCGTAATGCAGAAAACATTTCCCACCCAGTGCCGATAATCTGTAAAACATATGGGCGCTCTTCCCATATTCCCGATGCGTCTAAGGCGTGAAAAGGGATCTTTACTATTGTTTTTTTTTACTTACTCACTGGAACGGTGTCTGTGGCTTAGGCGTTGCGAACGCGCATTGTGATGCCGATAGGCCGGGTTCAATCCCAGCTGCGGACGGTTCGTCTTGTGTTGGTTTTGACAATGATACCGAGAGGTGACCGTTCAAAACTACTAAACTTAAAATTTGTCTAACCCACAACAGCTAAACAAAAATGCTGGGGTTCGTTTTGCAAAGTCCTGTAAAGGATACGCAGCTAACTTTTAACTCACTGGAAAGTGTCTATTATATCGACGCTGGGGGGGGGGGGGGGGGGGGGGGGGGGAAGGAAGGGGGGGGAGGAGGGAGGAGGGAGGGCAATGATGCTTTTAAAAAGCGCTGGTTCTGAGTACCGCTGAGTGCAATAAGCAAATCCTGCTCCCCACACAGAACTTTGTCATTACCAAGCCTGGTCAGCTGTTATCGGTCTTGTCCACGTCTGCACACAAGTGAAGATGTGATCTCAACTGACTGATTAATCAAATCAATAGGTTAGTATTGTCCCAGCATGAGATGATTGGGGGGGGGGGGGGGGTAAAGCCCCAGCGCGGCTGCATTAAGTGGTGGGGAGGGGGAGGACGATAATATAACCTAGAGGTTAAACTGGGTTTCTAGGACTTTACCAGGGTGATTAAAATCTGAACGCACTTTGCGTCACTTTGCAGAAAAAGCAGAAGCAAAAGAAGCAGAAGAAGAAGGAGAAGAAGAAGCATAGGAAGAAAGAGAAGGAGAGCAGAAGAAGAAGAAGAAGAAGAAGAAGAAGAAGAAGAAGAAGAAGAAGAAGAAGAAGAAGAAGAAGAAGAAGAAGAAGAAGAAGAAGAAGAAGAAGAAGAAGAAGAAGAAGAAGAAGAAGAAGAAGAAGAAGAAGAAGAAGAAGAAGAAGAAGAAGAAGAAGAAGAAGAAGAAGAAGAAGAAGAAGAAGAAGAAGAAGAAGAAGAAGAAGAAGAAGAAGAAGAAGAAGAAGAAGAAGAAGAAGAAGAAGAAGAAGAAGAAAAAAAGAAGAAGAGGAAGAGGAGGAAGAATAAGAAGGAAAAGAAGAAAAAGAAATGATGAAATCGACTTGTGCCAGTCAGCTCATTAACATTCAAGAAAAGAGTAAACTTTGAAGTTTAAAAAATCTAACAGGCAAACAAGTCAGAAGAATGCAGACAGACTCAACTGACATTGTCATCATATAAACACCCAAAGACATACATATAGCCTTCGACTTAACCCCATCTGTTAAAAAGTTAGTTGCGTATCCTTTACAGGACGTTGCAGAATCAACCCCAACAGCCCCTGGCTGTTGTGTGGTTTCTCTAGGCAATTTACATCCAGTAGTTTGCCATTGCTCTCTGGACGGTCGGCTTTCTTGAAACCACTGTCGAAACCAACGCAAGGCGCATTGCCCGCAGCTGGGATCGAACCTGGCATCCCGGCATTACGAAGCGAAGCGTTCGCATCGACTTAGCCACAGAGCCGACTTAACCCCATCACACATTCAAAATAACACAATCAGACAAACTCGAACCGGCACAGAACTCAGCCTCGACAGACATTGCCGTCACAAGCAGACACAACAAAACAAGGGAAGATAATAGAACACGGGAACCCGTGGAGTGCACTTTCCCTGAACTCGCGAAGGCGCGGGTACATATGACAATTCTGTTATTGAAGAGACACATAACCGTTTTCCTGTCATAATTTATTTTTCGGGAGGAAAAGACGAGCTTGGGGACGGCATTCAGCGCGTAGGTTTATGGCGTATGTTTAATTTTATTGCCTCTACCGTCAGGGTTCCACAAGTGGCATGCTGGGACAGTGTCAACCGCCAATTCAAGATCAAAGGCTCGACGATGGCTTCGTCGTTTGTTCACGTTTTACTGTTTTTGAAATTCTAACGGACAGGAATGGTCAAATTAACTATGTGGAATGTAATAAGAAGAACTCCACAGGGGAGCATGTACAGCAGGAGTCCACCGATCATCAGTAGAAGATCCCACGTCAACAATTGTTTTGGCCCATAACCTCCTAGACAATTTTAGAGGGTGGGCCGACCTGAGTCATGGGCCCCAGGGCTCGATCTTCTCCTGCAACACTTTACCGGATATTCTCGGACATGGACAAGACGAAATGGTGACTGTGCAGTGGGTACCTTGAGATTCGAAGTTAAATGTATGCATTGTCGCTGCTGTAGCCCATTAGATCAGCCGTCTACCTTAACGACCAAGTGACAAGCTTTCAGGTTGGTACATCGGACACATGTTAGACTTTGGCAATTGGCAGAGGGACACTGGCAGACATCAAAATTTAAAAGTAAAGTAAAGAACCCTTTTCATACTTATTGGGTATATAGGGCTAGACCTATATTTTATAGACCAACGGTACATACATTTAAAAAAAAACTGCTCATCTTTTAGAGCAGGGCTATTTAACTCGCGGCCCGCGGGTTGAATCCCCCTCCCAGAGACCTAGGAAGTGGCCATCGAATAATTGCCAAGTGTATAAATGATCTTTCTAAGAGGGTCGAACCTCTGGCCCCGGACCATCTCAGTTTAAAATCATTTGGCTTTTTAATCAACTTAGTTGACCAGCCCTGCGTCACAGGTGTTGCAGGAACCAACCCCAGCATAGTCTGACTGTTTGTGACTTAACTAAACAAATTTTCTTGCGTGTCAGAATTGTTGCGCTCCTTACAAAATTCCTTGGCGGTTGGAAATCGAAAAGAGTAGCTTAACGACTCCGGGCAAAATTTGGAATTAAAAATGTACCCAAAGTATTTTCAGGATTCCCGCCAGTGCTACGGAGATTTTTCGGACTCGGGCTTGAGTTAGAAGTAGGACGGAGCACTTATGGGTTACTACGCTTGTGCCTTGATGTTGATCCGTCGTCTAAACCTAAACCTAAAGCTAAACTTAGATGAATAGTCCTAATGCAGAAGAACATCATCAGTGGAACTGATTCCAGCTACCAAGAATCGAAGTCTGTGAAGAGACATCCGTGTCTACACTATCTGGGATTGCATTGACTGGTGGCGTGGGAGAGGTGGCTGAAGGGGTGGAATAGGTGCTGTCACTAAGAGGGGGGGGGGGGGGAAAGGGGCGGGCGGGGGGGGGGGGGGGGGTGACAAAATAACAAAAATAAGTTTTGAATGTAAACAAATATGTGAGGGTGGGAGAAGGGGGAGGTGACAGAAAGTATTCCTCACCGGGTACCACATGATCTTGCTACGCCCCTGCACATGATGATGATGATGTTTCCAGAAGTAAAACAATGTATTACACGAAATAACAGTAAAAATATTACCACGTATCGACGACTGCAAGAATCCACAGTAATTATGTTACTAGATGTCGAGTCGAGAGCGTAAGAATTATACATAATGCGGTTACAAGTTGTCAATTTATAAATAGTAACTACCATATCATCATCATGTAACAGGTCCTTTGCAGAACGTCGCTCTCATCGCAGTCTGCCTGAAAGAAACTCGGTCTCTCGCCAGTTCTCCCGCCTCATGTACTTTCATACTCAAGGTGTAACTACAATATAGATATCGAAAATAAAAATGAATTATACAATCACTAATAATAATTACGTTATTTAATGTTCACAAACGGTAACTGTTTTACGTGATGTCGATTTATGTAAAAAGTTCACCAACAGTAAAACTCACATGAGGTCGGTTTATGTAAGACGTTCACAAACAATATTTGAGTAAGATATCGATTTATGTAAGACGTTCACAGACAATATATGAGTTACATGATGTCAGTTTATGTAAAGAGTTCACTAACAGTAAATTAAGTTACACGATGTCCATTTATGTAAAAAGTTCACCAACAGTAAATTAAGTTACATGATATCAATTTATGTAAAAAGTTCACCAACAGTAAATTAAGTTACATGATATCAATTTATGTAAAAAGTTCACTAACAGTAAATTAAGTTACATGATGTCAACTCATGTAAAAAGTTCACTAACAATAAATTAAGTTATACGAGAGGAAGTTAGAAAACGCAGCACGCAGTTCTGTGCAGCATGTTTGGGAGGACTGATAAAACAGCGGGATAAGTACATCAGTGTTGGTGGAAATTATTCTAAAAAAATAAAAGGACAATGTATGTGTAAAAGTAAACGGTTTTGCAAGTTGTTATCGTCTTTAATTTTTTTTATTTAAACAACCATTCGTGACTTACTTATTATTGACTTACCCTCTTATGATATCTAGATATGTAAAAAGTTTACTTACAGTAATTACATTAGATGATGTCAAGTTATGTAAGAAGTTGACTATCAGTAATTATGTTATATGATGTCGATTTATGTAAAAAGTAAGAATTTCACTAACAGTAATTACGTTAAATGATGTCGATTTATGTAAGAAATTCACTAACAATAATTACATCAAATGATGTCGATTTATGTAAGAAATTCACTAACAATAATTACATCAAATGATGTCGAGTTATGTAAGAAATTCACTAACAATAATTACATCAAATTATGTCGAGTTATGAAGGAAATTCACTAACAATAATTACATCAAATGGTGTCGAGTTATGTAAGAAATTCTCTAACAATAATTACATCAAATGATGTCGAGTTATGTAAGAAATTCACTAACAATAATTACATTAAATGATGTCGAGTTATGTAAGAAATTCACTTACAATAATTACATCAAATGATGTCGAGTTATGTCAGAAGTTCACTAACAGTAGGTTGCAAGATGTCGTTTTGTGAGAAGTTCTCTAGCCCCAGCGAAGTTATAAGATGTCGAGTTTTACAAGATATTCTCTAGCGGCAACTAAGTTACAACACGTCGATATTTTGTAAGAAGTTCTCTAACAGCAACGAAGTTACAAGATGTCAAGTTTCGTTAGAAGTTCTCTAACGGCAACGAAGTTACAAGATGTCAAGTTTTGCATTAAGATTCCCAACGGCAGTCAAGTTACAAGATGTCAGTAACTACTTCAGTCCATTCTCTTCTTTGTCTTCCCTTGCCTCTTGAGGTTTTGATTTTCAGGTGGTACGCTCTTGTTCTATGCTTAGTATTGCAGAAGAATTATGTGGAAAACGGAAGAGTTGAAACAGACGGGGAAATAAATATTCACCTTGGTGGTGCGAAGAAGTAAAAGACGCAATAAAAAAGAAAAAAGACATATAAACAGTGGATAAAATCAAAGAAAGAAGAAGATTATATAAACTATAGACTGCAAAGGAGAGAAACCAACAGGAGTGTCAAGAAAGCAAAACAAGCATCCTGGGAACGTTTCGGTGAGTCACTAGCAGAAAATGAGAAAACAGCCAGCAGAACATTTTTCAAAGAGATGAGAGCTACAACCCCACTGAAATAATTAATGATAAGACAGGAAGGCCTTTGATAGATACACCCGAGATATCAGAAAGATGGAGGGAATACTTCAATGAGCTCTTTAATCCTCTAGGAGATCATCAGGAAAGAACAACTGAAGAGCACAGAGCAACAGTGTTAGAACCACATATACTAATGGATGAAATAGAAAAAGTCATTAAACAGTCTCCCAAATATAAAGCACCAGGAGCTGATAGATTACCAACAGAAATAATTCAAGCAGCAGGTGAAAGCAGCATCAGATGCCTTCACAGAATATTCAATACAGCATGGGTACAACAAACGGCCCCTATTGATTGGCAACATGCAATAGTTATACCATTGTGGAAGAACAAAGGAAGCAAACGAGAATGCGGTCAATATCGGGGCATCTCTCTTTTAAGCCATGTTGGCAAAATGTATGACAAGATAATAGAAACAAGACTGAGACCAGTGATAGAACCACAGCTGGCAGAAGAACAGATGGGATTTAGGAGAAATAGAAGCTGCACAGATGCAATCTTCACACTTAAACAGTTAATAGAAAAGAACATTGAATACAATAAGAACTTATTTGTGGCATTCGTAGACCAGGAGAAGGCATTTGACAGAGTCGACAGACAATTACTATGGAAAATAATGGCAAGATATGGAGTAAGCGAACACCTCATCGAAGTGTGCAAAAGTTTATACAGGGATTGTAGAAGTGTAGTTAGAATAAATCAGGGAACATCTCATCCTTTCACAGTGACATCTGGAGTAAGACAGGGGTGTGTCTTATCACCACTGCTGTTTATCACCTACATCGACAGTATATGCAAGAATGCCAAGCCCATGAATGAAGATCTTAGTAAGATCAACGAATTACTCTTTGCTAGGTATAGCAATGGATCGTTTTGTTTCGTTTATTTTGCTATACATTTTCGTCGGTATCTATAGACGCAATTGCGACCCGAAAATTTGAAAACCAATTGTCTGTTATTCAGAAATTATTTTTCTGTGCTCTTTACGTGAAAGATAAAATCGGAAAAGTTATTAGAAGTTATTGGAGAGATGCCAGGCTTTGACCTGAGATGGTTTTGACGCGTATAAAATGAATCGATTTTTTTTTTTTGGGCAGCACGCAGTGAATAACGGTAAGTAATTTCATAAATGTCTTTTTAATTAGCTGGATTACCGCAAAGTGTGTTGTATTTTTGAATTCTGCGTTAATTTTTATACAAGTGTGGGAAATTTCACAAAGATTGGCAATACAACACATGTTTAAAAAAATTGTTTAGTGGCATCACTGTTTTGGCTTTAAATCCAATAACAGTAAGTAATTTCGTAAATATTTTCCTAATTAGCCAGATTACCGCAATGTGTGTTGTATTTTTGAATTCTGCGTTAATTTTTATATAAGTGTGGGAAATTTCACAAAGATTGGCAATACAGCACATGTTTAAAAAAATTGTTTAGTGGTATCACTGTTTTGGCTTTAAATCTTATAACGGTAAGTAATTTCGTAAATATCTTCTTAATTAGCCAGATTACCGCAATGTGTGTTGTATTTTTCAATTCTGCGTTAATTTTTATATAAGTGTGGGAAATTTCACAAAGATTGGCAATACAGCACATGTTTAAAAAAATTGTTTAGTGGCATCACTGTTTTGGCTTTAAATTCAATAACGGTAAGTAATTTCGTAAATATCGTTTTAATTAGCCAGATTACCGCAATCTGTGTTGTATTTTTGAATTCTGCGTTAATTTTTATATAAGTGTGGGAAATTTCACAAAGATTGGTAATACAACACATGTTTTAAAAAATTGTTTAGTGGCATCACTGTTTTGGCTTTAAATTCAATAACGGTAAGTAATTTCGTAAATATTTTCCTAATTAGCCAGATTACCGCAATGTGTGTTGTATTTTTGAATTCTGCGTTAATTTTTATATAAGTGTGGGAAATTTCACAAAGATTGGCAATACAGCACATGTTTAAAAAAATTGTTTAGTGGTATCACTGTTTTGGCTTTAAATCTTATAACGGTAAGTAATTTCGTAAATATCTTCTTAATTAGCCAGATTACCGCAATGTGTGTTGTATTTTTCAATTCTGCGTTAATTTTTATATAAGTGTGGGAAATTTCACAAAGATTGACAATACAGCACATGTTTAACAAAATTGTTTAGTGGCATCACTGTTTTGGCTTTAAATTCAATAACGGTAAGTAATTTCGTAAATATCGTTTTAATTAGCCAGATTACCGCAATCTGTGTTGTATTTTTGAATTCTGCGTTAATTTTTATATAAGTGTGGGAAATTTCACAAAGATTGGCAATACAGCACATGTTTAAAAAAAATTGTTTAGTGGCATCACTGTTTTGGCTTTAAATTCAATATGTTTGCACTAGGAGACCGTTTTTCCCGCTTCATAATTAACTTAAAATAATTATTAAATTAGCTAACGTTATTTTAATCATTTTTAAAAAAATCCACAACCATTGTAGCATTTGTTCATGCATCTGTCATTATTTAGAGCCCTTCGCATTTTCTGTTGGATATTTTTTTTCCTTATCACCCTCAAATCCCAATAATTAATTTGGGCCATCATTGCGCATTTTCTAAGATTATTCTTTAGTAATTAACTTCAGATACTTAGTAAATTAATAATGTTAAGTGAGTTACTTTTTAAACATCTACAACTCTTGTAGCATTTTTTATTGCGTCTGTTAGTATTTAGAATCCACGGAATTTTCAGTCGGAATTGGTAAATCTAAGTGGTCGAGAAACAACAGCAGCGCTGACAGCGTTCCCTTACATCAGGCCTGCCAGTACTTGGGCTTTCCCCCAAGAACTGGGTTTTTTTTACGACACCTTGGGTTTAGATTTTGGAATATTTTTTTTTAAAACATATATATCCTTATATAAAAGTGGGTAAATGTTTCATTTCGTAATTATAAAATTAACTATAAAATATGTACTATTTGTCAATTTTTTTTTTTTTTATATATTGCTTGGGTTTTTGGTACGCTGTCGCATACCGCTCGTGTCGCGTGCCTGATTTAAGGATTTCTCCTTAAGAACCAACAGAACTCTGAAATAAAATAATGTTGAGGCGTCGGCTCGTATTGGTCTAAGGGATATCCCGTGGCCAATATACGCTCAACTTATTTTAGGAGTAGGGCAACTTAAGTTCTGGCACTACAGAATATCTACTAATCCTAATCGCAACTTGGCTGGACACCCCCACTATTATAACAAGAAAGCCTCCAGGATATGATAGTATACTATCACAGCCATGTTAACACAGATTAAACTTACTAATCACACAAACATAAAAGCTAGACAGTTTGAACAGTGAATGATGGACACTCAAGTCAATAATGAAACTTGCTGAACATGTAATAAATGCAACACATACATTATAAAAGAATCAGCAAAGAACTTCAAGAACCCAGAGTGATAGGAAGGACAAAAACTTCAAAACAGATCTGACTGAATGTGTAAGAGGATCCCAAGGTCCGCCTAGATCATCATCATGATCATGTGGACGATTAACAGTGAAGCCCGGCAATAAACCAATTGACCACACTTATCTGAATCCCTGGTTTCTTGAACTTGCTGAATATTCAGTCACTGTGTTGTTACGTTGAAGACAGTCCCACACTAGACACTCGAACACTGGTGATACACCCAAGCTCCTGGAGAGGATCTCGGGTACCAAGTCAATCACTTGAGGCACAAACAAGCTTCCGGATAAATGATGGTGAAGGTACAACACCCATTATGTAGTCCATAGACCAACTGGAGGATTTCCCTAATGGATGACAAAAGTTTGGTTTACAATTGGATGCCCACCACTGGCTTGGACATTGGTGACTTCCTTGTAGGTGTTTTTGTGGACTGCTGATTCACTGCCTGGCCTCCAAGGAGATACCATCCTGTATCAAGAAGGAACTCAGAATTAGCAGTCATCTCAGGGGTTGCATGTCAAGCTCAGTTTATTAACATCCACATTAGTAATCATTCAGAGGAGAGTTTTCAGGATAATGAGACAGTATAAGTCTCTAAATATCATCTATGTTGTTCAGTCAGTAACAGGGACAAGAGACGAGTAGCAGAGTAGAGACAGATAGACTCTATCAAACATAGGACATCAACTCTCCTCGCCCACCTCTGCACTTGTAGATATACATCCCATCTATCTCTCACATATATATATTTTATACCTCCACATTCTGCCCACTGGACACCCAGTGTTGTTGTGCTAAAAATAAACCTCTAACGTCACAGTGCCTAGCTGGCTGAAGTGTGACCCAGTTAAATATGTCCGCTATTTGACACAAACTTTGTCGGCTGGTTAGAGAATAATTAACTTGCTGAGTTAAATATATTTATAATGGTGTGGGTCAGGTAGGGCACAAACTATTAGCCTGCGAAGGGAAAGGTTTGATTTCAGGGGCTTGAGTGTCTGGACACCAAAAACGGCCTAGTTCTGTGCGGTCACACAGCTGAATCTTTCCTCCCTGCAGCAGCGGCTAACTTTATAGAGACATATATCATGGTACTTGTAAACTATAATCAACTTACCCAAGCTTAGGAATCCTTCAAAGATTAAACTGGTATTTTGAATGCGCCAAGATTTATTCAGAGAGGTGACATACTTCTGCACACCTAGGAAGTCAGGCAAAGAATGACCCGGCCTGATCTCGCTTTGCGTCTCTAGAAAAAAAGTCCCGTATAAGTACACCAAAGAGTAAAAAGGTTTCCAGGAATTCGGAATATTATTCCAGAAAATATATATCCCACAGTTGCAAGTTTGAAAATGTAGACTTTTCAAAACAACTAGAGGGTATAGAAATATCTATTCCACCAGATAGAGGTATATATCAAAATAATTGACTATATACCCACCGGACGGGTTTAAATTTGAAATGTGACCTGTCCGCTAGGGGCGTCAACGTCACGACGAGTCTACTGTGCAGGGTTTAGTTGATTCACTAAGTGACATAAGCTTAGCTTCAGGTTTGACAAAAATCCCATTGGAAACCCTCCCATGCTTGGCTGTCCGCGTGTGGCTGCTATAGATCTATTTCTTACATTCAATGCTGGGTGGACATGGGAGCCAAGGTCATTTTTGAAAGAAAAGTAAATCCGACCTGACCTGATTCCCAGAAATGAACACACCTGCTGTGTTTGCCCTGTTGTTAACACTGTCACCGACCTATTATGAAAACGGCGTGTACTACCAGTGGGCTCATGTTTTCTTCTACCATATAGAACGGAGAGTTGGGGGAGGGGCAGTAGAAGATTGAGAGAAAGTTCAGAAAGAGAGGGAGCAGGAGGAAGAGAGAGGAATTTAAAAAAAAAAAGAGACTAAGAAAAGAAAGTCGACACTGAGACATGGGGAAAAAGAAAGGAAAGGAAAAAGAAAGAAAGAAGAGGAGAGATACCAGGAAAAGAAGGTAGCAGGAAGGGGGTGCGGGGCCATCCCGGTATCATCACTGTGGGGGGGGGGGGAACAACCACCCCAGGTGTCATTACTTTGCGGAGATAGACCACCCCGGGTGACATCGCTGTTGCAAAAAGGGGGGGGGGGGGGGGGGGGGGGTTCCTGTATTTGTTAATTAGGTCGCGTCAACTGACATTGGCACATTTATATGATCTTTATGTTCTCCTTGCCAGGACACACAATATGACATGTATTAAGCCAGGCTCGCTGGCAGACAACTGTAAATGTATAAGGTTTTAGATGAAAAATAAATCAGCCTGCAGACATTTTCCTATGTTAAATAGGCGCATATCGTAGTGTATGTAATTGAGACATGCATAAACGGTTAGGTCTCACTGTCCCGATTCTAGCAATATATGGTTGCTAAAGGATTCGTTCAAAAACAAAAAAGTTATGGCCGTAAAATGCAAACATTGAGTCATTTCATCTCACTGGGTCGCAGCCGGAAGCCATGTTTTCTGGATTTCCACTACAATCTTTCTGTCGTGGTGTCCGCCACTAAAATGTTAATATCTCCGCTTAGAATCGACTTACAGGCTTAAATGAGGTACCATTGGATTTGTAATTTTAATTTTTATCTAGCTGTTACAATTTCGTAAGTAAAAACACTAAAAATAAAACTTCACTACCATCCCTACTCTTTGCACATGACCAGGCCTTGATAGCAGATACAGCCATTAAATTGCAACAACATCTAACATCCATGAAGAATGTAAAACAAATAATATGAGAATCAACACTGAAAAGACAGAAGTAATGTCATTAGGAAAAAAGAAGACAGATCTAAACATAGCAATAGAATACAAAGACATTAAACAGGCTTCTGAGTTTAAATATCTGGGAACTACAATTACCGAAGATGGGAAATTGGATAAAGAAATTGACATTAAATGCAGTAAAGCAAACCAAGTATTGGGACAGCTAGCCCCCCTCTACAGCATAAGACAATCCCAATCAGCACAAAGAGACATCTTTTTCAAAGCATATTTATTCCAACTCTGTGCTACCAGTGCCAGACATGGTCACTCACAACAAACCATAAAAGAAAATTATTAACCACGGAAATGAGCTGTCTGAGAAGGGCTGTAGGAGTGACCATAAGAGATAAGATCAGGAATGAAATCAATAGAGAACAAGTGGGCACAGAACCAATTCTGGATTACATTAAAAAAAACAGCAAGCAGGCTAGCTAGGAGCGGGTATAAAGTGGTTGAGTTGTTGATTTTTTCTTTAAAGGAATTGGAATTGGAAGTGAAAGATCGAGTGATTAAACTTTGCTGTTTGCTGTCCAACTCTTACAGTTTCTCCGAGGAATGATCCTTGTGTTTTTAAATACCACAAATAAGGAAACAGGCAATCTATTTACTTGTCATCAAAGCAAAAAAAGTCACATAACGTTGAAAATGAAGTCAATATTAATATACATTTTCATCCCTTAATTTTTTTTATACAGTTGAGATATAAAACAAAATTTGAATATCGGCACGAATTTCGAAACACATTATAAAAACAAATGCAGAGGGAAGCAAAAGAGACGGAAAGTGTAAAAGCAAAGACCCTTTTCCCCGACTTTATGCGTACTGGGCATATAGGGCTCGACCTGTCTTTTACAGACCAATCTAATCGGCACTCGGTGGGTGATGTGGTCAATATTACGCCGGCCGCCTTTACTCCAGATAACTCTACCTGGAACCCATTTAAGGCCGGGTCGATCTGGGAGCCAAAGTCAATTGTTTGTTCAAGCCCAGCTCCCTCAGGACCTGAACCCAGGAGCTTCGGATCTGCAGGCGAGCAGACGAACAATGGCTCCCACAGAAATTGTAGAAAGTAAATGCCCAGGGTGATCACGTGACATTTGGCTCAGGTCCGTAGCAACGCTGATGGAAATGGCCAGTTTGGACATTCGTTACCAAAACATTAAAACCACAAAAGCCATCAAAATAAATCTCAATAGTTATTAGGCTGCCCTTTGTAGAGATAACGCTATTAATTGGCAGCAGTCGCTTGTACGGAGTCTGTCACATAAAACTAATGAACCAATACACAGACAGATCGATGCCAGCTCACACAATTGGAGGAACGGGGAGATGATCCAGACAATAGAAATGTGCAAGTGGACAGACTTGTAAACAGAGGTGGTAGACAGGCACAGATTAAATAGACAGACAGGGCGAAAAACTTGTGGGTGGATAAGCAGACGGAATTGACTGATAAATAGGTGGATGAGTGGATAACAGACAGGGGCACAGTTTTGTGTTTTGTGGATAAACAGATGAAAGGAGGGGCGGGCCTACAGGAGGACAGACAGTCAGGAGGAAAGACGAACAGACAGACCAGACCAGACCAGACAGACAGACAGACCTGACAGACAGACAGACAGACAGACAGACAGACAGACAGACAGACAGACAGACAGACAGACAGACAGACAGACAGACAGACAGACAGACAGACAGACAGACAGACAGACAGACAGACAGACAGACAGACAGACAGACAGACAGACAGACAGACAGACAGACAGATAAGTTGGTAATGCTTGGTGATTATCACTGGGAAAGATCAGTCCCAGTTCACACATACAGAATGAGAATATTTGCAGAAGTGGTTGTGCTAGTTGTATTAATGTGCGTGGGCTCAGACAGAAGGTTTCACGCAGGAAGATGAAGAATTATAATAGTGACTGACGAAGAATATGAAAGGAAGAAGAATAGGAAGAGAAAGATGAATAGCAAGAAGAAGGAGAGAAAGAAGAAAGAAACAGAAGAAAGGAGAAGAAAGGAAGAAGGGGAGGATGGTATGTGTACATATATGTGTGTGTGGAAAAAGGGGGGAGGGGGGGGGTGGAGGATAAGTGAGATTCTGTCAAACGCGTGTGAAAGAGGCAACAAAAACCCTAAGGAAAGGACGCAAAACACCAGCAAATTAACAGCAACAGATTTCTTTCATTAATTAATCTCCTGTGAAGCGTGTTCATTTGTGTGTATACCAGTCCGTTAAAGCTGCTGTAGCACAGACGTAACGCTGGGCCAGATTAACGATGATATTGTTACAGCAGCAAATGTCTGCGATTAGGGAAAACAGGCAATCCTTCATGTCTGCTTGCTTGAAATGTTTGATACAAGTAAAAAAAAAATTCTCGGTTAGTTATGGCTGGCTGATCGTTTGATTGTCGCTGTCCGTTTACTCGATCGTTTCTTTCTTTCTTAAATGTGCATTTCATTTCTTCTGTGAATCATTCTAGCATATGTCCACTATTTATTGTTAGCCGTTGAATGCTGATGCATAGCTGGAGGGGGGCTCTGCGCACGTATGGTAATTCATGTTAAGAACCATTTTTTTCACGCATTCAGGCGTAATGGGCATATAGGGCTAGACCTCTTTTTTATATAGATCAGTCTGCAATCGGTGGGTGATGTGGTGAATATCACACCGGCCGCCTTGACTTTTTAGGCCTACACCTGGTATGCATTCAAGACGGGATCGACCTATGAACCAAGGTCATCTGTGAAAACAGTCGGGCTTCGTCAGGACGTGAACCCACGACCTTTCGATCCGAATGCTGGCGTCTAGCCCCTGCATCACGGTGACTCCCAAGCACTTATAGACGTGTCCAGATTTAAATGAGATTAGCTCAGTGATTATTTTTGTAAAGTGCGTGCCGCCTCCAGGGCGGCGTCCGTGACCACAGCCTTCTCTATTTTGATTAGAGAAGGCAGTGTCGTGGCTTAGGTGTTGGGAGTCCGACTCGTTATCCAACGTACCGCGATCGAAACCCTCCGCTGGCTGCGTGGATTTTTATCATGGTATGGGTACCAGGATGGCTGTCCTGGGGAAGTAAAGACGGCCGGCGTAATGCTGACCACATTACCCATTCAGTGCCGATTGGTCTGTAAAAATATGGGACGCTCTTCCCATATACCCGATGCGCCTAAGGTGCGAAAAGGGATCTTTACTTTACTTTACTTTACTATGTGCCGCCTCCACAACGAAGGTTGGTTACCGTATACCCCCTGTTGTATTTAAGAATTTACGTGTTGAGGATGTTCACAGTATAATTACTCAGCACACTGGAAGCTATGAACTTCTTTTAACTACAATGAAAAGACAAAACAATGCAATGGTATGGACAATAAGATTTAACGGTCGCTAAGAAACAATTCTACAGGGCTCAGTAGAGGGGGAGAGGAGAAGAGGTAGACCACGAGAGACCTAGCTACATAACTTGATTGACTGGGCAAGTCTTAGGCATGCAACCAGACAGTCCATTGCATTTGACCGTCAAAGGTAGAGGCATATGATAAGACAGTCGACAACACCTGGTGACCCAAAGACACTCTGTGTTAAGGGTCGATGATGATGGTGAAGGTAAGGATACGATCTCTTCTATGACTCACCTACCACGAAAGCTAATAAACCGTCATCATCGGAAATTGAAAGCTACTTACTACTCAAGGATCATGAAATTGTTGAATGCAATAACTAACATTGAAACAACAGAACCGCACAATCGTAGTGATAATTCATAACTTATAACCCACTACTTATATTTAGGGGGCTGCGTGGTCTCGAGGCATGGTGTCCGCCTCCAGTGCTGGAGGTTCCGGCTGAGTCCCCGGTAAGGGCCAGGATTTTTACACGTGGACTTGGACTTCTAGTAATTCTCCCTGGTCTCTGGGTAGTGAGATCGGTCGCCTGTGTGCATTGTTGCGCACTTGAAAGATCCCTTGGCAGTTGGAAATTGAAAAGAGTAGCCTAACGGTGCTGCCCGGGCAAACATTTGGAGTTCACAAATCTACCAAAGTATTTCAGGATCCTCGCCTGTGCTACAGGGCCTGTGCACTATGCTGACCTTCTTCGGACTCAGACTTGAGTTAGAAGAAGAGCGGAACACTTATGTGTTTACTACCCGTGTGCCATGATGTTGATCCGTTTGTTCAAACCTCAAACTAATATATACTTGCTTTGTCTGTTAGCCTGTCCATTATGACCGTCTGCCTTTTTTTTAATTTTTTATCTCCCTGCCATGAAGCGGATCGGAAGGTCGTGGGTTCGGGT
>CAJHNH020002677.1:64362-98643 GCA_905116865.2 Candidula unifasciata | reverse complement strand
ATGGCAGAATTAAAGGTGCAACAACTGATTGATGAAAGGCTGGATTAGATGATGCAGTAGTGTACACCGATGTTCTGTTCAACGGGGTCTAAGTAAGATCTGGCTGGGGAGTTTAAGCTAGAATAAAGGGACAGATTGTGATAGAACCAAATGGAGTTTTTGAAATCTTTAATTTCAAGCATGAGGATTGAGGTGGAGGCAATCACTCTGATTTGGATAGCAGAAAACAAAGTTAGAATTAATGAGTCTGATTATTCTCTGTCCGTACTGCGAAAGGTTCAAAATGGACAAATGTGGCACGAATGGAAACCGTGAATCAGCACGCCAACATTGCAGAGAATCACATGGATATACCGTCCGATACACGCAGGAGTGCGAAGCAATGAATGAGCGTATGCTCTGGTTACAATGCGATACCTACGGGAACACTCGTAGTGGACAAGAGAGATGTTCTGAAGACCATATATAAACGGGCCTTGACAAAAGTCACGAGATTAGATAAAGTAACATGTGCAAGAATGTGTGAACAAGGAATTAGAAAAGGATCTGGCAATGAGAAACGAATTAGAAAAAAAAAATGTGAATAATCAGTGTACAACAGAAACCGTTAGCATCTACACTTCAAGACATTTGCTGTGGGAGACGGAGCATCTATGGGTATGCCCGGTGTGCTATAATTGTCATTCGTGAATTAGTAATCAAATACTTGCCGATATACTCCTGGGAATGCTTCCAATAACACACTTAGGTTATAAAGTTACGTCCTGCCCCCGTTTTTCATCATCATTATCAACACGATCACCAACATCATCATCATGATCACCACCATCATTACCATCACACCACAATTATCATCATCATCATCACTAACACAACCACAACCATCATCATCAACATCATCACCACCACCGTCACTACAAGCATCCCCGTCATCATCAGCGTCGTTCTAGTTATCATCATCATCACCATCATTATCACCATCACTATCACCACCATCATCATCACTACCAACACAGTAATTATCATCATCGCCACCACCACCACCACAACCGTTATCACCAGCATCATAATCATCATCACTCACTAACACCACCACCGATCATTATCATCAGCACCGTCGTTATCATCATCATCATCATCAAACTGTACTACGCCACACAGGTCCAAAACTTCTTTCTCCATTCTGTTCCAGCCTTGTGATGTCATGAAAGCAATCCCGTCCAGCACCGTTGGCATCTAACCAAAGCTTTCGCTGCAGGGTTGCTCTTGGGAACCATCGGTTCCTCAGTTCTCCTCTTTTCCATTTCAGTGTCTATTATCTCTTGGACAGTAAGTAGTATAATATGCCTAGTCTTCTCTGGACGGCTCTGTGGCTAAGTCGATGCGAACACTTCGCTTCGCAATGCCGGGATGCCAGGTTCGATCCCAGCTGCGGGCAATGCGCCTTGCGTTGGTTTCGACAGTGGTATCAAGAATGCCGACCGTCCAGACAGCAATGGCAAACTACTGGACGTAAATTTGCCTAGAGAAACCACACAGCAGCCAGGGGCTGTTAGGGTTGGTTCTGCAACGTCCTGTAGAGGATACGCAACAACCTTAAGTCTTCTCTGATCTGGGAACACATATAAGGATGCCTACAGGGGTGAAGAAATCAAATCAAATGCATAAGGATTTAATGAGCATGGGGCCCTAGTGGTGTAGCGGTATAAAGCTTGTCTGGAATCCCAAGGTCGTGGGGTCAGTTCCTAACACAGCTAGACGTTTCTTTAAAAGACCTTGACTCTCAGGTCGACCCAACCTTAAATGTGTACCAGATTCAGACTTGGAAAATAAAGGTGACAGGCGCGATGCTTAACACATCACCCACCAAGTACCGATTGGTCTATGAAATATGTGTCCGGCCTTATCTGCCCAATACGTCTACAATGGTGGAAAAGTATTCTTTACTTGACGTTTACTTTGCATGATAAGGCCTGTTGGGTATATGACGCTAGTGCCATATTTGTTTTACACAAATTGCCGTTCTGTGACTGATCTATTCAAATGGCACCCCGGTCGCCTACACCTTCAAGACAATTTCCTTTTAATATGATAGACACATCAAGCAGACAAGGTCAAGGAAAAGCATAACATCTACAATATCTCCATTTTTGATCCAATCATTTAAAAACAAAAATAAAGTCGGTGTCGTTGACCAAACTAAACAACCAAAGATGACAATTGAAATTGATAAGGATAACGATAATGATGAAACTGTTGATGATAACAGTGATTACGATGATGACGCTGATGATGACTACAATGATACAAATTATAATAATGATGTTAATAATGATCATAATATTCATAATGATGATGCGATTATTATGATGATTATAACTGTAATGTTGATCACAATATGACAGCGAACCAACCCATAATTTGTGGTCTGTCGCGTTTTACTAGTCAACTTTACGTTTTGCACATTGTTAATTCCACATATATGGTGTTTTATAAATCAACACAAATGCCGAATCGCATGCAGCTGACATTAAAACGAGTATTTCGGAAGTGCGAAACGCCTTTGCAACGCCTAATTCACAGACATCCATATCGGTTAGTTAGGGGGGAAAAAAGATGATAACCATAACAGACAGCACAAATCTGCATTTAGCTAAAGCGATATATTGTGTTATCTACAATGACAATGTCTAAAATGAGTCGAAATCGCTAATCGTCACACAAGCACAGGGCTTAGACAAAAAGCGATACTATATTCGATTATTTAACAAATGTAACAAATCTTCCTGGTGTCTTGGAAATAAATAGCACACAATAAGACTTTCTACGCAAACCAACTATTCATTCAACCAAACTTGGAAGATTTACGAACAAAAATAATTCGTTACTATCTTAACCGTGCATATAAAGGTTGATTACACACATGGAGAAAATAAAAACACAAATCTGGCAACAAGAGATACGATGATGGAATCAGTACAGTACCAACTGTGTATTGTACTAGTTCTAACATGTGTCGGTGAAGAGTCCATAGCCGGGTACGTGTTGTATATCCTCGTGAAAAACTAAAATGAGAATACTTGGGTAGTTGACGATAACAGGGTAGAGGGTTTTGGGTTTAACAGAGTCAGCCCCACCCTGGACACGCCCGCTAGCCGGGTGTCACTCACACTGCAGCGATCGAAGATAACCGCGCGCCAAGGACAATGCTGCAATTTTTTATTTAGACCTAGTACTCGCTCTTTGTCGGCTCTGTGGCTAAGTCGATGCGAACGCATCGTAATGCCGGAATGCCGGGTTCGTTCCCAGCTGCGGGCCATGCGCCTTGCGTTGGTTTCGACAGTCGTAGCAAGAAAGCCGCCCGACCAGAAAGCAATGGCAAACTACTGGACGTAAATGTGCCTAGAAAAACCACACAACAGCCAGGGGCTGTTGGAGTTGGTTCTGCAACGTCCTGTAAAGGATACGCAACTAACCTTACTCGCTCTTTCAGCTTGTTTTTTCTCTTCAAACTGTGTTTGAGAAGTGGGCAGGAGAGGTGGGTGGGGGGGGGGGGGGGGAGTTTGTGTGATATATAATATGAGAGAAAGAGAGAGAGAGACAGAAAGAGAGGAAAGCGAGTGTAGTCTAGATTGGGAGGGAGAGAGACGGAGAAAGACAGTTAAAGATAGAGACAATACGTGGAGATAAAAAAGGAGAGAGGAATAGGCCTGATATAAAGAGACGGAACGAGCGTTAGTTGAAGAGGTAGAGAAAGAGATAGGAAAGAAGAGAGGGAGAGCCAGAGAGAGAGAGAGAGCAAGAGAAATATTGAAATAACGAATAAAAGAGAGTGCCTTGAGGCGGAGAAAGAGAGCCAAACAACAGATAGATAGAGCTAGAGATAATGAGCATAGAAATACAAATAATGAGATAATGATCGTGATGGCATGAGAGATAGAATGTGATAGGTCTAAACTGGAAAAAGGGCAGCCAGAGAAATAGAAATAGTGAGAGACATGTAGAGAAAGAGCAGTGTGTCGGTGTGTTGTGTGTGTGTGTGTGTGTAAAAAAGGGTGGGGGGGGGGAGCTATGAGACAGACAGAGGAGGTGGGATGAAAATGAAAGCGAGTGGAAGAGACACACAGACATTTGAAAGCGTTAGATCATGAAGAGATATGGAGAGATATACTGCGCGAGGAAGTAAAGGTGAGTTAGTGAAATATGGAACAAGAGAGAAAGCTAGAGACATAAAGGGTACGTGAGTCTGCGTCAGGGCTAGAGAGAGAGAGAGAGAGAGAGAGAGCTAGAGAGAGAGAGAGAGCTAGAGAGAGCTAGAGAGAGCTAGAGAGAGAGCTAGAGAAAGCTAGAGAGAGCTAGAGAGAGCTAGAGAGAGAGCTATAGAGAGCTAGAGAGAGAGAGCTAGAGAGAGCTAGAGAGAGTTAGAAAGAGCTAGAAAGAGCTAGAGAGTGAGTTAGAGAGAGCTAGAGAGAGCTAGAGAGAGAGAGCTAGAGAGAGAGAGAGAGAGAGAAGGGAGGGGGATAGGGACTGTGTGATGCATCGAGAGATAGAATCAGAAAGAGTAAGATGAGGGTGAAAAAAAGAGCGAGAGAGAGAGAGAGAAAGAGAGAGAGAGAGAGAGACAGAGACAGAGAGTTAGATACAAATAGAAAAAAAAGAGAGTGGGCGCGATGCAGTTAGAAATAGAAACACACAACGAGAAAGTGGGAGAGAAATACAGTTGGATCTAAAAACATAAAATATGAGAAGTGTGACAGTAAGGTGGCAGCTTGAAGCACAGAAAACTGAATGTCATAGACTGTGTCAAGAAGTGTCATTTTCCAGAAAGCAAATGTATAAGATGTGGATCTAGACCAGCTGTCAAGGAGAAGAAAGAATATCATGATGTTAATATCGGATCATCATACAAGTGTGTCGCTGTGAAGTTTCGAGGTTTGCTCCCGTCAAGGGCAGTATTATTTTACAAGTATCATCATTCTCTTAAAATCTTGGTAGTAGATGTTTCCGAGATCAAGAATGAAGCTGTCTGCAGTAGGATAACATAACATAACACTAACTCGTTAGTATAAAGGTGTATCGATGGAAGCACTACCACACAAAACTCGCCATCTTTTTCTAACTTCTGCTTGATTAATGTGTATGATAACTTATTCCTGTCATTTCTTGTTGTTGTCATTCCAGGTTCTTCTTCACACTTCTTTGCTTCGACTAACCCCCATGTTTCTTGAAGCACACTCATTGCGTTGGAATCATGCCTCACCAAATGCCAAAGTTAGCTAGAGACGTTCCACCACCGCTTAGAGAGGCTCCTGATGTCCTGCAAAATTGTCTATACTGTCTCTGACATATTTATTAGTTGTGTTTTCTAAATAACTAATTGGTAAAATACGTCTGTAACATTTGCATTCGAAAGTCTGAATCCTTCTTTCCATTTCCTCAGTGAGAGTCCAACTCTCACGTAGGTGTAAGAAAATATACAATACCAGAGATGTGTTTATACTGACTTTAACTGCGATACTGATACTGACTTTAACTGCGATACTGATAGTGACTTTAACTGCGATAGTGATACTGACTTTAACTGCGATACTGATAGTGACTTCAACTGCGATACTGATACTGACTTTAACTGCGATGCTAATACTGACTTTAACTGCGATACTGATACTGACTTTAACTGCGATGCTGATACTGACTTTAACTGCGCTACTGATACTGACTTTAACTGCGATACTGATACTGGCTTTAACTGCGATGCTGATACTGGCTTTAACTGCGATACTGATACTGACTTTAACTGCGATACTGATACTGACTTTAACTGCGATGCTGATACTGACTTTAACTGCGATACTGATACTGACTTTAACTGCGATACTGATTCTGACTTTAACTGCGATACTGATACTGACTTTAACTGCGATACTGATACTGACTTTAACTGCGATACTGATTTTTCTCTTCCACGTATTCAGCTGGGACATAACGGCTGTTGCCATAAACATCAAGCCGTGTCTTGATCTCTTTGGTACAGCTGTACATCCCCAGTGGAATTGTTTGTCACCGGGTGCCACTTGATGCACATGAAAACTGTTGAGAATAATGTGATGAATTCAAGAGAGATAAAGAATTAAAGAAGTGTTTGGGCAACTACCCTGCCAGCCAGGGCGTCTGCTCTCTCATTGTCTCTCACACTATCATGCGAACTTGTTTTAACAGCTACAAGGTAACAAAAATGACCTCCCCCCCTAATGAGAAGCAAACGGAGACTCACTTAAGCGGCACCGAAATAAGAGGCAAATTGAATGAGAGGACGAAGACGTCCAAAGGAAACACTAAGATGCACGGTGATGAGAGAGGCCAAACATGCTAGACTAGACTATATAATGTTAAAACAATTGAATGGTATAAAGAGTAAAAAGGTAATGTAAATGACCCTTTCATTCGCCTTTAGGCTTATGGGCATATAGGGCTAACCTATATTTTATAGACCAATCGGCACTCCGTGGGCGATGTGGTCAACATCACGCCGACCGCCTTTACCTCCACGACTTTACCTGGTACTCATTTAAAGCTAGGACGAATGAGGAGACATGGTTTTTTTTTACAAAGAAAAAAAATTCGCCCCCGACAGGACTCAAACCTACGAGGGATAGAGAGTAGTGGAGGAATATACTGCGAGGCGTATGTGAGGTATAACAGTGATACAGGATAAGAATGAATATGAGGAAAACCTCTCCAGTGAGGGATGTAATCCTTTTTATGACCAATGCTACAGGAAGTTCAGTTGGTCAGGCTGAAAGAACGCTAGGGCGACAGTCATACGGTGTGCCAGAGATGCAGAATTAGTAGAACCATTGCGAAAAACTTAAAGAGTGTCAAGGTGACAAAACTAGTAGAACCACTGTGAAAGACTTAAAGAGTGTCAGAGTCACAAAACTAGTAGAACCACTGTGAAAAACTTAAAGAGTGACAGAGTCACAAAACTAGTAGAACCATTGTGAAAGACTTAAAAACTGTCGGATGACACAATTAGTAGAACCATTGCGAAAGACTTAAAGAGTGTCAGGGTGACAAAATTAGTAGAACCATTGTAAAAGACTTAAAGAGTGTCAGGGTGACAAAATTAGTAGAACCATTGTGAAAGACTTAAAGAGTGTCAGGGTAACATAATTAGTAGAAACATTGTAAAAGACTTAAAGAGTGTCAGAGTGACAAAACTAGTTAGTAGAACCATTGTAAAAGACTTAAAGAGTGTCAGAGTGACAAAACTAGTAGAACCATTGTGAAAGACTTATAAAGTTTTCGGATGACACAATTAGTAGAACCATTGTGAAAGACTTAAAGAGTGTCGGATGACACAATTAGTAGAACCATTGTAAAAGACCTTATGACTTTCAGGGTGACAAAATTAGCAGAACCATTTTGTAAGGCTTAAAGAGTGTGAGAATGACACAATGAGTAGATCTAATGTGTCAATATTATGTGGCACTCTATTTTATACTGCGTCGAACTGGGAACTTGAGCAATTCAAAACTATCTGCTTCGATGCAGATTCGAAATTGAAGTCTTTGGTCAAGCAACTAAACCGCCTAACGTCGTTTCACAGTTTTGCTTCAAACTGTCATATCATAATTATATTTGTTGCTGGCGCCCTCCCGTCTGTCCAGACGGTTATGTTATATTTTACCCTGAAGAGATGTGAAACATACAGCCTATAGCGATGGTGAGTGTAACCAGAAACACCTGAAAGCCTTAAGAAAACTCTTCCATGATAAGAGTTTAGGATATAAGGACTCTTGCTGCCATCACATTTGTTTAGTTTCTTCTAAGACGCTCAGATCTCATCATTTCTGCAACTGTGTTTTTCCTTATTCTCATCCCTCTCTGGGAGTCCCGTGGCGGAGCGGCTAGACGCTCGTCGCCGATCGGAAGGTCGTGGGTTCGCTCCGTGACAGAGCCGGACTTTTTTTTTCAAAAATGACCTTGGCTCCCAGGTGGGCCCAACCTTGAGTGGGTACCGGGTGCAGTCCCGGGAAGTAAAGGCGACCGGTGTTATGCTGACCACATCCCCCATCTTGTGCCGATTGGTCTATACATATATAGGTCTAGCCTACAGGCGTGGAAAAAAGTCCTTTACTTTTTACATCCCTCTTCTGATTTTTCCCTCCACGCAACACGGTCCACGACCTCCCCCCTCCCTACCCCTACGAATGTACCTCAATACCCGTATCACTCATGTTCCACTTGCACACATTTTTGTATCGTTGTAGAGGCCAGTCGGCTCTGTGGCTAAGTCGATGGGAACGCTTCGTAATGCCGGGGTACCGGGTTCGATCCCAGCTGCGGGCCATACGCCTTGCGTTGGTTTCGACAGTGGTATCAGGGAGCTGGCCGTCCAGAAAGCAATGGCAAACTACTGGACGTAAATTTGCCTAGTGAAACCACACAACAGCCAGGGGCTGATGGGGATGGTTCTGCAACGTCCTGTAAAGGATACGCAACTAACCTTAGTAGGGGCCAAATGTTTCATCTTCCACCCATCAGTAAGTAATTCACGGCAGAGGATGTCTTTAATGACTCTGCTATTCTCCATTCCCCATGTGTGACAATTGACGTGTCAAACTGCACGCATTTAAACTACACAGTAATTTTTGTTATAATATTTCCCATTACTTGTTTTTCCAACTCCATGATGGAAATGACAAGAAAAATTAAGACGGCGTGACTAAAACAAACCGAAAATACGTTGAAAGAAAAAATGAAGCAAATCAATGTTCGTAAATATTTATAAAGAATTCCACAGGAAGTACTCGAATCACGTTTTTGATGCGCCTGCAGTAGAAATTATACATGTTTGATCAATGTCCCGATACATTCAACAACTCCCCTGGGAGAAGGCGTCAATAAAAGCTTCGTGACTCCATCATTACCAAAAACTTGGCAAAAAAAATGAAAAGAATCAAGAGTTTAGCCTTCCGTGCTGTATTTCGTGTTTATTTCGCAAATTCGGGCTTAAAACTGTAAAGCTTTTAAAATGATTACGATTTAAATTCATTTGTTTGGTGGCAAAATTACAGAATTAAAGGTGATCCGAAGTGATAATTCGTGAGCCTTTGATGGTATATGTTCACAGTTAGAGATTGAATGCAGATATGTGGTATTTTTCTTCTCATCCACCTCATTCTCTTTCTTCTTTTTCTTCTTTTTTCTTCTTATTCTTCTTCTTCTTCTTATCTTCCTCCTCATTCTCCTTCTTCTTTTTCTTCTTTTTCTTCTTCTTCTTCTTCTTCTTCTTCTTCTTCTTCTTCTTCTTCTTCTTCTTCTTCTTCTTCTTCTTCTTCTTCTTCTTCTTCTTCTTCTTCTTCTTCTTCTTCTTCTTCTTCTTCTTCTTCTTCTTCTGCTCGGTGCATTTTTTGATATTAGTAGAAAAAGGAGAAAGATAAGAAGAAGCTGCAAAGAAACGGGTGCATGCAGATGACTTTGGCCCTCAGGTCGATTCAGCTTTGAATGGGTATCAGGTGCAGCCCTGACAAGTAAAGGCGATCGACGACGTAATACAAAACAAACCCACCGAGTGCCGACTAGTGTATAAAAAAAAAAACAAAGTTTAGAAAGAATGAAGATCAGAAGAAAAACTAGATAAAGTAAGAGATGGAAATGGAGGAGCAAGACGAAAATGAGGAAGAGAAGAAGAAAAAGAAGAAGAAGAAAAAGAAAAAGAAGAAAAAGAAGGGAAGAAGAAGAAGAAGAAGAAGAAGAAGAAGAAGAAGAAGAAGAAGAAGAAGAAGAAGAAGAAGAAGAAGAAGAAGAAGAAGAAGAAGAAGAAGAAGAAGAAGAAGAAGAAGAAGAAGAAGAAGAAGAAGAATGAGAAATAGAAGAAGAAGAAGATGATGAAGAAGAAGAAGAAGGAATATTATGGGAAGTGATTATTAACATTATATTACTAACTTTACAAGATAGAGCTACGTCAGCTCATGTAACGGACGAATTTACTTTTACATTTTATTTTACAGGAGTTATATAATTTTAGCATAATTGTCGTGGAAAACAAAATCAAGCAGGACCGGATTGAGACTTGATGAGGTTTGACCTATATAAAGCCCCGATCCCGTTTCAGATTACACCAGCCAGTCTCAGAAAACTCGAAAATATACATGACTATGAATAATGGGAAATACTGTTTTTTGACTTTTACTAAAAGAAGTAGTGAATTAAAGAAATTGTATTGTACAGTCATCTAAAATGGCCTAACTTAGAACGTAAAATATAAATATTATACGGAGTTGTGACGGGGGAAAAAAGGGGAGGGGGGGGGGGGGGACAAAATATTTTTTTGAGATTTATATTTTACCCATAATAAGCAGCGATAAATTATGTCTAATATATATTGACATTACAGCCTACACTGCGAGAAGAAGAAGAAGAAGAAGAAGAAGAGAGAAGAAGAAGAAGAAGAAGAAGAAGAAGAAGAAGAAGAAGAAGAAGAAGAAGAGAAGAAGAAGAAGAAGAAGAAGAAGAAGGAGAAGAGAAGAAGAAGAAGAAGAAGAAGAAGAAGAAGAAGAAGAAGAAGAAGGAAAAAAGAAGAGAGAAGAAGAAGAAGAAGAGAAGAAGAAGAAGAAGAAGAAGAAGAAGAAGAAGAAGAAGAAGAAGAAGAAGAAGAAGAAGAAGAAGAAGAAGAAGAAGAAGAAGAAGAAGAAGAAGAAAAGGAAGAAGAAGAAGAAGAAGAAGAAAAGAAGAAGAAGAAGAAGAAGAAGAAGAAGAAGAAGAAGAAGAAGAAGAAGAAGAAGAAGAAGAAGAAGAAGAAGAAGAAGAAGAAGAAGAAGAAGAAGAAGAAGAAGTAGAAGAAGAAGAAGAAGAAGAAGAAGAAGAAGAAGAAGAAGAAGAAGAAGAAGAAGAAGAAGAAGAAGAAGAAGAAGAAGAAGAAGGTGATGATGAACATGATAACGATGATGATGATGATGATGAGAATGCTGATGATGATGATCGTGATGAATGAAAGCTAATTATATATTTGGCGGTAATTCAAATAGGAAGATAACGTGTAAAAATGTGCAGTCAGAAGTCTACAGTTTTTGTACAACATGGCGCAAGATGGATGGTTTTAGAGCTCTTTTGCAGATTACCCTTCATTGTGAAGACGGTACGGTATTGATTTAACCCAACAGCTGTATCTGTGCAATAGCATGAGAGGGCAGTGATCAGAGTTTTGTTTTGGTAACGATAGTTTAAATCACCACTGATCACTGGCATCATGAGAGCTAATAGATCGAAATGGTTGGGGCATTTTGAAAGACTGTCAGATGACATTGAAGTAAAAACTGTATACTTCAGGGAGATGAATGGTCGTAGACCACGGGGGAGACCAAGAAGACAATGGAGAGATAATATCCAGACATATTTGCAACCACTTGGTGTTACCAACTGGAAAAAGAACGCTAACCAGAGAGATGAACGCATGCGGGTGATATCTGCTACAATGAACCTCAAGAGATCAGAATGCTGAAGTAGGCTAACCAGAGAGATGAACGGATGCGGGTGATATCTGCAGCAATGAACCTCAAGAGATCAGAATGCTGAAGTAGGCTAACCAGAGAGATGAACGAATGCGGGTGATATTTGCAGCAATGAACCTTAAGAGATCAGAATGCTGAAGTAGGCTAACCAAAGAGATGAATGGGTGCGAGTGATATCTGCAGCGATGTACCTCAAGAGATCAGAATGCTGAAGTAGGCTAACCAAAGAGATGAAGGGAGGCGGGTGATATCTGCAGCAATGAACCCCAAGAGATCAAAATGCTGAAGCAGAAGTAAAATGATAGTTTATATTCTTATGACATTGCCAGTGCACCAGTGCTCTTCATCAATGAGCATTTCTTTGCAGATCATTGCTTCCCTCACGGCACCTGAAAGTCTTTCTCTAGTCAATTCTCCAGCCCAATGTGCTTTCATGACTGATATATCTTCAATGTCCTGTTCAATTTTAGCGGTCTGCCTCTTTCTCGTTTACCAGCAAGTGTACCCTTTTGTTGCAGAAGTAGTTGTAGCAGAAATGGCAACAGCAGAAGATTAGGACGGAAGAAAGAAAGAAAGAAAGAAAGACAAGAAAGAAAGAAAAAGAAAGAAAGAAAGAAAGGAAGAAAGAAAAGAAAAGAATGAAGAAAGAAAGAAAAAGAAAACCTCCAGAAAGAAAGGAAAGAGAAAGAAAGAAAAGAAAGAAAGAAAGAAAGAAAGAAAGAAAAGAAGAAAGAAAGAAGAAAAAGAAAGAAAGAAAGAAAGAAAGAAAGAAAGAAAGAAAGATGCAGAAATCACATGTGTTTCTCTCTAAAAAAAAACGTATGTACTTGAGCAGGGGTGTATTAGCCCAACAATATTAGAAAATACGCCCTAGGTTGACAATGTAGCAAGACAAAGACAGAAACGGCCCCATCTGAGACAAAGGAGCCGACAAGAAACACGTTTATCTCGCCATTATCTAGCGCTTTGTCGGGAGGCAAAATTAAACATCCTAACCTGTACAGTCCTTGGTGACAGCACTAGACAGATTGCCATAAATCCTCAATCTTGGTCATTTAGCATCACAATCTCAAGACCACAGATCTGCTACACGACTCTGGTGATGGTATACGAAAGCGAACGACGACCGTCCATACTTATTAACATAGCCCGGATTATAATAATGACACAATAACATTTAACAACCAAATTGGGAGAGTAAACATTATTACCATGTTTTATCATGGAGAATCGGGTTTGGTTTTCGCAGAGGAGATAAATAAACCATTCTCACGACTTGCGGACAAGAGATACTACGAGATACGCAGCCTGGAAGAGATGGGGGTCTTCACACAGAACATTTTCAGTCCAACGAATGATTCATAACCATTCACGCCCAGGTGATATGATTCTATATATATATATATATATATATATATATATATATATATATATATATATATATATATATATATAGACACATATAGCTCGGAGTTGGGGGACAGACGAACTGCTTGGGGGTTTATAGCAAAAACGAATGAACGTTTCTTAGTGCAACAAAGCCTGACATATGATATCGCGACGTCTAGTTTGTGAATAGATGAAGGCAGTCACTGCTACCTTCCGCTGACTGGAGAATTAGCTGTATACCCATGCCGTGATTGTAACTGACTCACAGAGCATGTTGAGAAAAGTGGAGACAGGCATGCTCCACACAGAGCGGCAAACATCACTTCAGAGGTCTTGGATAGATAGCATACTTTGGATATTTTCTCCAGGTCATGTCGGTGTGTTGGGATATGAGCAGGCAGATAGACTGCTGGTTCTGCACAACTTGGTGGTAAATTTATGTATGACAAGCTAGATGCCCTGTGGGAGAGAGTGAACAGTGCTGAGGCGCAGATAGATCATTACGGTCTGAGAAGAATGGCGCTGCAAGAAGTTACCAGGGGATCTGGTCTACACTCAAGGGAAAGGCGAGACAGATATACAATCTGTTACTGGTGTCACTGGAATTGGAACTCTTCACTTGTTGTTGAAAATGGGAACGGATCGCATATATTAGTGTCCAAAGTGCTATGATATCGATTCTTGATTCAACATTCACAGAAAATTCTCAAAGATAGCAATAGACGCGCTGTAGCCAAACCTGATTATAGAGATTTTTTTTTTAAACTAGAGGTTTCAAAATAGGAATTTAAAAAGTGGGTTAACAATTACAGTAACCATGCTATTGACTTGTAACTTGGAATACCATGCATACGTACGCATTTTGCTCATCCAGCAGGAATTCAGCGCGACTCGCAAAAAGCAAGGGAAGCAATAGTTTTGTATGTAGTTCTTCAACGCCAATTTCAAATGAAGCAATTTACTCTAAGTGGAAGAAAGGAACGCCATATTTATATTGATAATACAACATGAGATTATGTTAGCCTTGAGGAAGCGAGAACGAAAAAAAAAAAAAAAAAAAAAGAGGGGGGGGGGGGATTGGTTTGAACATCAATTTATTCCCACAGACAATTTCTCACCAAGCTTGGTATTGATCGAGGTGCTTCTTGGGAGATGCCAGTCTACGACGTCTTTCAGTGTGGTGTGTGTGTGATTACGCGTCATTATGTGTGTGTGTGCGTGTCATTATGCGTGTGTGTGTGTGTGTGTGTGTGTTGTTGTTGTTGTTGTTGTTGTGTTGTGTGTGTGTGTGTGTCGTGGTTTTGGAGGTCAAGTGTAAAACTATTTCTGATACGTGAAAGTCGTGACAATTACCTTTTTTAGATCAGGTTGTTCGTTTTGATCTCAAAGCGACATCCGATGGCAGAAACCAGGATACAGTCGATAAGTAAAATATATTTGGGAGCATGAGCGGCGTAAAGTGTGAGCTTGGACACCATCAGCCTTCTAAATTTTAAAATGAGGTGGATGGGGAGAAGATAAGGGGGGGGGGGGGGTGATAGAGTCCCTGATCCCAACATATTTGTACGTTATAGTGTCCACCTTTACACCCCAACACCAATCTTAAAAAAAAGACAGAAAGCTACTTATACATACATAAGTATATGTACGTACCATACATACACAAACACAAATATACATACATACATACATTCATCCATCCATACATACATACATATATACATACACGTACGTACGCACGCACGCATATACACACACATACATACATACACACATACACGTACGTACGCACGCACGCATACGCACTCACACAGACAGACAGACAGACAGACAGACAGACAGACAGACAGACAGACAGACAGACAGACAGACAGACAGACAGACAGACAGACAGACAGACAGACAGACAGACAGACAGACAGACAGACAGACAGACAGACAGACAGACAGACACACACATACACATATACAACATATACACAGACAGACAGACAGACCAGACAGGACAGACAGACAGACAGGACAGGACAGGACTGTTATGAGGTGATAAGTGATTAGAAAGAATTATCATCACAGCACTACGGACAGATTTATAGGTGCTCTGATCTCCTTCTCAAAAGCTCCACAAACGTAAAACTACTGATGACGCTTGTTCTGTGTTGGTTATTAAACGTCTTGTCCCCTTAGTGAAATGTTAATTTTTTTGCAACTGCAGGCTGCATCTCGATATCTAGCAGTCTAGACTGGGATATGGAGTCATGTCCTTGGGCGTGTACAGTAAGTGCAGCACATGGCATCGTTAACATCACTTCTGTCCAGTACTGGGCCAGCCATAGCAACTGCAACTACGCTCGCTCCTTCGAACACCGGAATAACCTGGCACAAAGATAAAGGTTAAGGCAGATATGTCATGAGGTCTAATTGTCCAGCATCTTTTCTCTCTTTCTCTCTCTCTCTCTCTCTCTCTCTCTCTCTCTCTCTCTCTCTCTCTCTCTCTCTTCTTTTGTCTCTTTCCCATTCCAGATCTCCCACCGACGCCATTTACTCCGGTTTTCTCATTCTCATAGCATGACTAAAGCTGCAAGAGAATTCAGAAGCTTGATAGGCTGTACCCCCAGCCCCATCCCATAGTTAGTCAGTTAGCTGCATATCTTCCTTGAATTTCATGACTGTTTTGTTGTCATACTTGGCAATGTTACTTTAACTAGTTTGCAATTTTCGTGTACTTGAGTGCAAGCTTCAAATGATCCAACATACTAATAGAAGAAATATAATAAACAATACATTCTAAAAAAAAAAAAAAATGAACTAAGTCCTACAACGCTTGCCGTATTAAATACTCGATCGCCCTATCTCGTAACGCCAAAATCACAATATATAAATCGCTGGTAAGGCCAGCCGTCTTAGATGGCTCTGAAACCTGCAAAATCTTTGAAGACAGTCTTAGGACGAATCTTTGGTCTTATCAAAGACACAGACAGCAGAGAATGAAAATTTAAATCATCAGCTATTACTGGTATCAGAATGGCTAATAGACTGAAATAGTCCGTGTATATAGAGAGAATGGCAGATGACAGAGGCAAAACGATATACACAGGGGAGTTGAATGGTTCAATGAACCGCGAGTCACACACACACACACACACACACACACACAAAGAAGACGGGTGAGAGATAATATAGACGGACCAACAAACACTTGGAGTTCCACACAAAGAGGGTCAGTCACACAGAGGGTCAATCACACAGAGAGTCAGTCATACAGCGAGAGGGTCAGTCACACAGAGGGTCAGTCACACAGAGAGGGGTTTAGTCATACAGAGGGTCAGTCACACAGAGAGAAGGGTCAATCATACAGAGGGTCAGACACACAGAGAGACGGTCAGTCATACAGAGGGTCAGTCACACAGAGAGAGGGTCAGTCACACAGAGGGTCAGTCACACAGAGGGTCAGTCACACAGAGAGAGGGTCAGTCACACAGAGGGTCAGTCACACAGAGAGAGGGTCAGTCATACAGAGGGTCAGACACACAGAGAGAGGGTCAGTCATACAAATGAAGGGGTGAGATCCGTCGCAGCAAATATCCAGGGTTCGGAATGCCGAATGTCATGGACTAAGTTAGTTAAACTTTATGTGTGTGACCATCTGCAAAGCGTTGTTTTGCAACACAAAAGTTTGTGCCAGAGTTCTCTCCCTTCCCTAACGCTGTGAGGCATTCCAGGAGAAGAGACAAGAAAAAGTGACGACTGAATTAGGACCAACAGCTTAGATATATTCGATTATATGTCTAACGACTTTACAAGATCATGTCTTGAAGAATATTTATTCAATTCTTCTAATACTTGTTTGAATAATCGTTGAGATTTATCTTGTTTCAGCAGGTCTGTTTAACAATTCTGTTTGCAGGGTACAGAAAGGACTCTGACACCGAAGAAAAAGGGGAAAAAAAAAAAAAGCTTCTCAATGTTTTCTGATCAAAACGACAAAAAAGTCTTTCACCAAATCTACTGCAGCGACGACTTCAAAATTCGGTATGTCTGCATGATGAAACTATATTAAAATATTGTAAGCAAATAATATATGTGTCATTTCCAGTACCAACGTAATGAAACAATTTGTTACGAAAAGAACTTTACATCCGGGTCTGTCAGGTTTTAAATAGCCATACAATGGGATATGAGGCGTAAAGCAAAAACTGGAATATAGTGGGCACCTGTTGGTGCTAGATAAACGAAAAGAGCTATAAAAGAAGCATATAAGTGCGGAGTAACAAGAAAACGCCTGGTTACTTCACTGGTTGTGAATGTGTTAATCATGACGAAACTAAGCCAGCTTTTGCCAATTAGGAGCTCCCTGAAATGCCTACTCGTCGCCCATGTTTTGCCTGCAATGAACATTACGTAAAATGACCTGACGCATTTCGTTTATGTGCGCAATGGAACTCGGTTCAATTCTCCTTTAGCTGCATGAAACTCCTGATAGAATTACTTACACACTCATCGGGTTATTAAATTACTGTCGCCCTGGTGAAAGCAGTTTCATCGATACATTTGCATTCCACGGAGAGTCGATGAAAGAGACGTGCATACGGTGTCTCTGTAATTTGAAACACTTGTTACGTCAAGGATCGTCACTCTGTTTTAACACGTACACAGTTACTACAAAGTAGATAAAGCACTTGTTACGTCAAGGATCGTCACTCTGTTTTAACACGTACACAGTTACTACAAAGTAGATAAAGCACTTGTTACGTCAAGGATCGTCACTCTGTTTTAAAACGTACACAGTTACTACAAAGTAGATAAAGCACTTGTTACGTCAAGGATCGTCACTCTGTTTTAACACGTACACAGTTACTACAAAGTAGATAAAGCACTTGTTACGTCAAGGATCTTCACTCTGTTTTAACACGTACACAGTTACTACAAAGTAGATAAAGCACTTGTTACGTCAAGGATCTTCACTCTGTTTTAACACGTACACAGTTACTACGAAGTAGATAAAACACAATTAGGTCATTTTCGAATCCTCGTTATGGTGATGTAGTTTTTTTCGAGAGGCAAAACTAAAAATCCTAAACTTCGCAGTTCGTGGCGACCTTGATAGCCCAGGTGTCGCGATATAAGGAGCGAAATCAAAATACAATTTGAAATTTAGGTCTGACAGCTCGTACCTATTACGGGCGGCATTTCGAAGATTTGCATCACACTGAGACAGTCTACCGTACGGCATTAGCCCCACTTGGCAATAAACCCGAATGCAGGTCGACCCAGCCTCAAATGGGTACCAGGATGGCTGTCCTGGGGAAGTAAAGACGGCCGGCGTAATGCTGACCACATTACACACCGAGTGCCGATTGGTCTGTAAAAAATATGGGACGCTCTCCCCATATGCCCGATGCGCCGAAAGGCGTGAAAAGGGATCTTTACTTTTACTTTACTTACACGCAATGCTACAGACTTTACATGAATTTAATTGGTTAGAATGGTATTGGATTTAATTGTGTTTTGTTTGGCTTATTAGTCTGTTTAATATTGTTGACTTGGGAGAGTGCATCGAAAATTGGAATTATTTCCTTTCATGTTGGTCATGAACTTATCATGGAAGCCAAAAATGAGACTCAAAGATCTGATGGTGAGGCTCCCAGGCCAGGCACATCACATACACGAACTGGGGAAGCCAACGATGGCAGAGCAAGTAAGGGTAGTTGTGATGACGGCCTTAAGCCCAACGGTATTGGAATTTTAGGAGCGTGTATCAGGGAAAACTTAGCATCGTTGGCAGAGAACTAGAAAGAAATAAAATATAATTTTGAGAGCATGCATTTTCCCTGTAGCAACATACGGATGTAGGTCGTGGACTATCTCCAATTCCTTAAGATAGAGAATAGCTGTTTTTGAGCTTAAATGCTATAGACAGATTCTGAGAATATCTTGGACGAAAAAAAAAGGAGAAATACTGACATCTTGAAAGATTTGTATGTACATCAAGGAAGATTGGCTGAAAAACAGCATCCTGTCTCGGAAGCTGAAATATTTGGGTCATATCAGCGCCACAACGGATTGAAAAATATTATAGCAGAAGGCATGGTACCAGAAAGGAGGGGTAGGGGCTGACCAACATGAAGATGGGCACAACATATAAGTGACTCCTGGAGTATGGAAGTATTTGAGGCGGGAGAGCTGGCGAGAGACCGAGTTTCTTTCAGGCTGTTTCTTTCATCACGGTCTGCTTGAAAGAACCTCGGTCTCTTGATAGCTCTCCCGCATCATGTACTTTCACATTCAAGGAGTCACTTATATTTTGTGCCCATCTTCATGTTGGTGAACCTCTGCCCCTCCTTTCCAGTACCGTGCCTTCTGCTAATATCTTTTTTTTTTTCAATCCTCAGTGGCGCTTAGTTTGACGAACATTGGTACGCTTTTGAGACAAGTTGCTGTTAATAGAAAATCTTCCTTGATGTTCAAATCGTTTAAAATGTTAGTTTTTATTATCTTCCTTGTCCAAGATACTCTGAGAATCTTTCTATGGAATTTCAGCTCAAAAGCCCCTATTCCCTTTTCTTAAGGAATGGGAGCTAGTCTACGACTCACACCCGCATGTTACTGCAGGGAAAGTGCATTCTGTCAGCATTTTAATTTTGAGTTCCTTGCTGGTGCTTAACCATAGATTTGTTTTGATTTCTGTCTCCACTGCTATATTATAGAGCCTACATTTTCAATTTCTTCAGCTTATGTTACCTGCAACGTTTTCCAGAAAATGAGACCAGGTCGTAAAATAATGTTTGCTCCCAAATACACGTTATTGTTTAATTTTAAGGGAAGTTTTTTTTTTTTTTTTTATGTTCAAAAATCTGCATTTATATTATCACATATGGAGCATTATTACCATTTGTTTACATTAATTTATACATTTACTACCTTATAAGTTAGTACAGCCGTGTGTTTCACCAGAAGAATGAAATCCGTCCGTCTGACTATCTTTCACAGTTACTTTCCCGTACATTAAAGGACGTTGCAGACCCAAACCACCTCCATTTTGGCGAGGTTGTGGTTCTTCTAAGCAAGTTTACTTCCAGTAGGTTGTCATTGCTGACTGACTGGTTGGCTAAGGAAACCACTATCTAAACCCACGCAGGACGATTTGTTGTCAAATTGAATTACATCTCGCGTTTTCAATGCCTAAGCTTAGCCATAGACGCCTACTATAGTCCGTTCCACAAGGCTTGACTAACTTCAAAAATCTATTTTTCAGTAACCCTTTAGTGTTTGTAGTTGAAATGAGGCATGCAACCTGTCACGAATCATTTCCTTGTAAGAATAATTTTCTAATGTAAATAAAATTTTGTTTTTATTTTGCCTCATGTGTGCTTAATTAAACAGCAGACATCATTAAAAGCAAACAAATCAGCACGCCTAGAGTAACAAGTATACTGAGTAACGGGAACCCATTAGGACATCAAACTTCACACGTGTCATAGGCGTTTCATTCTCACGTGGTAATCTATGGTAATTGTCTCCAGATAGTTTGGGATTTTTCATTGAGGTGGGAAGAGGCTATCAAAGTAATCACCACTGATCGCTGTACATTTAAACTAATTTCCAACAAACTCCACTCGTGTGCCAATTATTGTATACCCTTGTTTAAGAGTACATGCGTTATAAGTCAAACAAAGATCAAACAAATTCCCCGCTTTAAGAAACCAGCAGCATTACTGCAATTGTAAATTACAGAAACATAAGGACACAGGAAATCTAAGACTACATGCAAATTTCATGTTAATCCGTAGAGGAGTTTTCGAAATATTTGTTAAAGTGTGACAGCGTGAGTTTTGAAACGTACTATAATGATCATTACTATGTCCTATGTTTATAGAATGAATTCTGTCCGTATTCCATAGTCGTGGATTTCAAGCTGTACGATAGACATATCCAATGAGACACCTTTTTTGGGGGGTGCCTAGTTGACCATGTATCTTAGTGCACTTAGTATTCATGGCGAGGCGCAGACGCCGTCTGGAGGTGACAGGTTTAATTCCCGGCACGGTAACTATAGCTTTTGATTTTTATGTTGTCTAGTGTGTTCTTCTATCTTTCTACTTCTTCCTATGAGTGCCGTTCACAATACTTTCTGTTACTTGATTAATTCATAATATTTAACGGCCTCAAATGGTTCCCCCCTCTGTTTATTTATAGGAATGACGTATACACACCGGAACCTACCAATCAAATACCTTTCTTAAATGTTTGTGTATTCTAGACAAAGCAATAAGGTCTACTGTGTTCGTAAATTGTTGCTGTGATTGTTATTCGACATTTGCTTCGTTAATATAAATTTCTGTAACCTGTGGTGCCATTTCAATGGGTTGAAATGAATTCTGTCCGTATTCCATAGTCGTGGATTTCAAGCTGTACGATAGACATGGCCAATGAGACACCTTTTTTTTGGGGGGTGCCTAGTTGACCATGTATCTTAGTGCACTTGTATTCATGGCGAGGCGCAGACGCCGTCTGGAGGTGACAGGTTCAATTCCCGGCACGGTAACTATAGCTTTCGATTTCTATGTTGTCTAGTGTGTTCTTCTATCTTTCTACTTCTTTCTATGAGTGCCGTTCACAATACTTTCTGTTACTTGATTAATTCATATGTTTATGGTGGGGGTTTAGTTACGAGTGATCCAGAAAAATCCTGAACAATCATGCAAGTGCTTATCTTTCGGATTAGATCTTTTTCGGGAGAACAGACGGCTGGCTCTGCAACATGTCGTGGTGAATTGATGCATGACAAGTTAGCTATTGTGAGAGCTCTTTGGAAGCTAGTGAAGGAGTGCAGAGGCGCAGATAGATCGTGACGGTCTGAGGAGAATGGCGCTGCGAGAAGTTACCAGGCGATCTTGTCGACGCCTAACACTCAAGAGAAGGATGAGACAGATATACAATCAACGGTTTCTGGTACCATCGAAATTGGAGCTCTTCGCTTGCTGCTGAAGATGGGGAATGAGCGCATATGGAAGTGTCCCGAGTGCTGTGATGTCGATTTTTAATTCAACATTTGGAAGAACATGGTACTTGGAAAAGGATATTACGTCTGCTTCATCCGTGTAGTTTAGCCAGCCAGTCAAGATAGTTGCCCTTTGCGTGGCCAACGCCGCATTCAAGCGGTTAAGCTAATCATAGCTAGGTATTGAGCCGGTAGCCAAGTAGGATCAATACTGTATTATGCAGGTGTACAGCTGCCTTCACAGCAATGAATAATGAAGTAAGTTTTATGTCTAGATAGTAATCGTTTTTTTTTTTTTTTTTGGGATCGTCTCACCCAGATATCGGACTCGATTATTGCTTCAGCAGATTATATAATGAGTTGCCGTGGCCTTGAAAAAAATATATTTGTAAATATTTCAATATTTGGAACAACTTTTTTTTTTTTTTACAATTGTAACGGATGTCGCCAAAGGCCTTAATGTTGAACGGATTTCTGGAACTAGCGCCTGAGGGATTTTCATCCGAATTGTCACACTTCGAGTCAGCGGGTGTTGATAGCTCGTTGTGCGTCTTGGTCGGGTTGAACGCCATTCACTTCAGAGAAAGCAAAGAATAGTAATGCCACAGACATATGTATGTCGAAAGGGTCAGTTAAGAAGGTTTGGCGTTGGACTAGGGTTGAAAACTTCACCTGCAGTGATCAAAAGATCACGAACGGCCAAAAAACTGCCCATAACTGCCTTTATCAGGAACACAACTAAAAAAAAAAAAAAAACACGAACAACAAAAACGAAATCATAGGCAACTGAAATAAAAAGTGGCCTTTCTGCCAGAAAAACTACCCGCGGCACGGTTCGAACAAAAGTGTCAAGAAACTTGTAACTTACCCCTTTCACCAAGGAAAATCTCCATTATCTGCACCTGGTAGGTGGGACCTATGTATTCATAGCAAAAGTCGGCACATGTGGTAGGGGAACTGATCATCATCATCATAAACAATTTCTGCCGTTAAACAGCGTGGGGAGGAACAATTTACTATTCCATTGTGGAGTTCCAGGAAATGAAAGCGTTGATAAACTAGCTAAGGAAGATGCAAGTGAAGAACAAGCTGACGTCACAGTCTCTTATCAACTGAAAAAGGCAATAATCAAATCAATCAGAAAGCCAGCAGAACGGGCACAAGATGATTACCATATTACAGACCAGAGCAAGTACAACAAATCAAGGAACACCATTTGGCCAAGAGAAACACCGCTTGAAGCCAAACATGACAGATCGCTGAGTGAAGTCCAAAAGACAGTAAAGTTCATACAAGAGACAACACTGCAGATATAGATAATCTATTTCAAGCGAAAGAAAGAAGAGGAACAGGATAAACTGTGTTTCTTTTTTGCATTTGTGTCAATTTGTTGGGGGAAATAGATGTAAAGTACAAGTTGTCAAATCAATTCCTAATCCATTTAGTACAGCGGTTCTCAACCTGCCGGTTGCGACCCTTTTCTGGGTCTAACGACCCTTTAACAGGGGTCGCCTAAGACCACGGACAACACATATTCATTGAAGTTATGAAGGAAAATAATTGTTTGGGGGTCGCCACAACAGGAAAGACTGTATTAAAGGGTCCCTGCAACACGAGGAACTGTATTAAAGGGTCGCCACAACACGAGGGACTGTATTAAAGGGTCCCCACAACACGAGGAACTGTATTAAAGGGTCGCCACAACACGAGGGACTGTATTAAAGGGTCCCCACAACACGAGGGACTGTATTAAAGGGTCCCCACAACACGAGGGACTGTATTAAAGGGTCGCCACAACACGAGGGACTGTATTAAATGGTCGCCACAACACGAGGGACTGTATTAAAGGGTCGCCACAACACGAGGGACTGTATTAAAGGGTCGCCACAACACGAGGGACTGTATTAAAGGATCGCCACAACATGAGGGACTGTATTAAAGGATCGCCACAACACGAGGGACTGTATTAAAGGATCGCCACAACACGAGGGACTGTATTAAAGGGTCGCCACAACATGAGGGACTGTATTAAAGGGTCGCCACAACATGAGGGACTGTATTAAAGGGTCGCGGCATTAGAAACGTTGAGAGCCACTGATTTAGTGTGTCTAACAGTAAAATTAGTTGTGCTTTTCTGTTATGCTGACGTCACTACATAGATGTGTCTCTGATGTATTTATATGATGATGTTTTATCTATGTATCTGTACATGCAAACTGTGTACCAAATACTATTTTTGGATGGCATATGTTTTACTTTGGCTCTGTATAGGAGAAGATTATTATTCGTAAACATAGCTGAATACGGAATATTAAAATACAGTGGAGACCTGATAAGGAGAACTCACTGGAGACCCAAGAAATGGTTCTCATAAGAAATTCTTCTTATCCACATAATAATTCAAGCAATGAAAATTGCCTTGGATTAACGAACTATTATTCACAACAGAAATTCGCTATACCTGAGATAACATTCAGGAGTTTGCACTGTGTTTTATTTTAGCAGACGTATTCCCTGTGGGGATTCCAGGCCCCGATGGGTTTTTTTTTTTTTTGGGGGGGGGGGGAAGAGAGGAATTAACAGACCCCTTCCCCCACCTCCACCCCCAAAAACAACCTCGAAAGCATGTCGTTAAATGCAACTAATTTAAGGATGTGCCTCAATGTGATGTGTTGAGTCGAAGATATCGCCGCCTAACCACAACAAAACGTGCCAACCGCCTTTGGGTGAACGCAGAAGAAAAAGCAGTACCCGATGAGGTAAATAACAAAACAGGTGTTTAAACGTGTGGTCTGGTCTGATTTGCACCGCATTTCATCTAACATGGCTAGATACCACTGCATTGAGCTGACGGCTGCATGCTGAGATGGTCGCATAAAGCACACATCCTGAACCCCAACGACTATCCCACGGGAATCTCTGAAACACCGGCATTCGTGGGCCAAATGGTACAATCGCGAAACGAACTCAAATCCTTCAGAAAGCTAGGCCTATGACCTGACCGTCTCTCACGGCTAAAGGCACTTAAATCTGAAGACCGTGGCCACCATGGTGTTCGTGTCGATGAGAAAGCAGGGGTAGATCATTGTGATCCGGAAAGACTAGAGCAGCAGGAAGTGTACCGAGATGTCATCAACGGCAAAGTTAGTTCAGAGTCCCTGACTAAACTCACGATATATGGATATATAACACATTGTTAGGTTCCACAAGCTTAAGATACGGTGCTCGGGACAATACAGAATTAATGTACACTGTGTTAGGCTGTAATTGTACATTAAATGTTATATTGGGGCCATGAGCAAACAGATGTTTAGAGCCGCAAATGCAGACCTAAGTATAAATCGGACTCATTAAAGAACAGTGCTAGGTAGGTAAGTTGTACCCACCAACAAATCGCACAAGCAATAAACACCCTGTGACAGTGCCATCATGCAGATGAGGATCACCCCTGGAGAGGTCCCAGAAATTCAATTCAGCGGTTTAGGCCATTTCCATAACTAGGCCATATTTAATGCCCGGCTATAATCAGGGCCCCCGGCAGGTGGGGCTTCAAAATAACACAAGATTGCATCTCACGAGGGGACGACTTCGATATATGAACAGCGTTGCACAGCAAGCGACATATGAACACTTACCTTATGGGTCACGTGGCCACTGGCGACCAATCACGTTCATTATTTCCTCGTTACCATGGGAACTTAATCACTAATCCACAAGGATCGTGTAGATGTGCGCATGCGCGCTCAAGGCTCAAGGTAGCCCTTGAAGCCTGATTCAGTAAACTTGATCCCTGTAATTCTGGACAGTCCTTAATATTCAGCGCCTGAAATATATTATTGAAAGGAAATCAACAGCACGAAACGTTAAAGGCCAGTCTTTCACTCTTTCAGGACCAGCTGATGTTTAATTTATATATTTCTTAACTGCGATGTTCTAACTAAAGCAGTCCACGTTTACACTCACAGAAGATGGAATAATAACTGTGGGTAGATAGAACCATATTAGGAATTCGCATATGATGACTTAATTTACCAACTGTTTGCTTAACAATTCCTTTACCCGCTCAGGACAGCGTTACATCAGCCTGGTGTAGCCTCTCGAGTATCCAAATTACAATTTCCAATGAGGTTAAACAGGATATCTAGGGTTTGCCCTATTAGTCTGCCATCCAAATAAATATTGTGTAACCTGTAGATGTATATTTGCAGGAAGCAACTCCGCAGGTTGTAAACGACAGACGTGCAATTGTATGCTAAAGAAGAGTCTAAAGTATGTACTGCCTTCGACTTAACACATCAACAATCTGGAGAGCTCCATAATTTAGACAAAACTCGGGTAATGGAAATGTTCTGTCCAAGTTAAATAGCTTCAAAAAAAACCGGTAAAAAGAAATTTCTTCTTCTGCTTCTTCTTCTTCTTCTTCTTCTTCTTCTTCTTCTTCTTCTTCTTCTTCTTCTTCTTCTTCTTCTTCTTCTTCTTCCTCTTCTTCTTTTTTCTTCTTCTTCTTCTTCTTCTTCTTCTTCTTCTTCTTCTTCTTCTTCTTCTTCTTCTTCTTCTTCTTCTTCTTCTTCTTCTTCTTCTTCTTCTTCTTCTTCTTCTTCTTCTTCTTCTTCTTCTTCTTCTTCTTCTTCTTCTTCTTCTTTCTTCTTCTCTTCTTCTTCTTTTTCTTCTATTCTTCTTCTTCTTCTGCTGCTGCTGCTTCTTCTTCTTCTTCTTTTTCTTCTTCTTCTTCTTCTTCTTCTTCTTCTTCTTCTTCTTCTTCTTCTTCTTCTTCTTCTTCTTCTTCTTCTTCTTCTTCTTCTTCTTCTTCTTCTTCTTCTTCTCTTCTTTCTTCTTCTTCTTCTTCTTCTTCTTCTTCTTCTTCTTCTCTTCTTTCTTCTTCTTCTTCTTCTTCTTCTTCTTCTTCTTCTTCTTCTTCTTCTTCTTCTTCTTCTTCTTCTTCTTCTTCTTTTTCTTCTTCTTCTTCTTCTTTTCTTCTCTTTTTCTTCTTCTTCTTCTTCTTCTTCTTCTTCTTCTTCTTCTTCTTCTTCTTCTCTTCTTCTTCTTCTTCTTCTTCTTCTTCTTCTTATTCTTCTTCTTCTTTTCTTCTTCTTCTTCTTTCTTCTTCTTCTTCTTCTTCTTCTTCTTCTTCTTCTTCTTCTTCTTCTTCTTCTTCTTCTTCTTCTTCTTCTTCTTCTTCTTTCTTCTTCTTCTTCTTCTTCTTCTTTTTTTTTTTCTTTCTTCTTCTTCTGCTGCTCTCTTGCTGCTGCTTGCTGATGCTGCTGCAGATGCTGCTGCTGATCTTCTTCTTCTTCTTCTTCTTCTTCTTCTTCTTCTTCTTCTCTTCTTCTTCTTCTTTCTTCTCTTCTTCTTCTTCTTCTTCTTCTTCTTCTTCTTCTTCTTCTTCTTCTTTTTCTTCTTCTTCTTTCTTCTTCTTCTTCTTCGTTCTTCTTCTTCTTCGTCTTCTTCTTCTTCTTCTTTCTTCTTCTTCTTCTTTTTCTTCTTCTTCTTCTTCTTCTTCTTCTTCTTCTTCTTCTTCTTCTTCTTCTTCTTCTTCTTCTTCTTCTTCTTCTTCTTCTTCTTCTTCTTCTTCTTCTTCTTCTTCCTCTTCTTTTTCTTCTTCTTTTTTACACGACCTCTTACTGCCTTTTTTTGTAACATTATTCTCAGTGGTACCCCTTTTTTTTGTCAATCATTTTACATGGCCAAACCATTTGATCTTTTGTCTACCGATTATGTTTGGCACTGGTTCTATGCTGCCTCTCTTCCTGATATAATGGTTCCCAAGTCGATATGACCTTGTCACATTACCATTTCATTTCTGTACGTGACTAATTTTCTTCTGTGTTCTGACAGAGTGTTCCTGTCTGACACTGACAGCGCAGCATTGGTGAGAATATTGGGTTGAACAGTGTTCATTTAGTGTTCATATTTTCGTGCTTGCATTTAAGTATTCGTGCCACTTGTTGATTTGATTTGATTCAAGAACTGACATCACAGCACTCAGAATTCCCATAAGCGCTCCATCCCCATCTTCAGCAGCCAGCGAAGAGTTCCGATACTAATGGTGCCGGTAGCAATCTGATTAAACGTCCGTCCTGCCTTTCCTCTGAGCCTCGAGCATCTGCCAGAACCATTCGTCACTCCCCACAGCATCAATCTCACCAGACTGTGGTGATCCATCTGCTCCTCCGAACTGTACACACTCTCCCACAAGGCCCTAACCACGTCTGCCTTATCATGTATCAGTGTTCCACCAAGTTGTGCAGAGCCAGCCAGTCTGTCCACCTGTTCATTCCCCAACACACCGGCGTGCCCCGGTGAAAATATTCGTGCCACTTGTCTATGAATATAATATATGAGATTTCACGGGAGATAAAAGCGACCAAACTGGAACTGAATTGATCATATTCATCATGGAGTGAATATTGGTTTCATATCTCAAAAATTCGCAATGTCTGAACCAGTACGGTAAAGATATCACTTCTACGGCACGACTGTCGGTAGACATTACAATGAAGATATCACTTCTACGGCACGACTGTGGGTAGACAATGCAGTGAAGATATCACTTCTACGGCACAACTGTGGGTAGACAGTGCAGTGAAGATATCATTTCTAAGGCACGACTGTGGGTAAATATTACAATGAAGATATCACTTCTACGGCACGACTGTGGGTAGACATTACAATGAAGATATCACTTCTACGGCACGACTGTGGGTAAATATTACAGTGAAGATATCACTTCTACGGCACGACTGTGGGTAGATATTACAGTGAAGATATCACTTCTACGGCACGACTGTGGGTAGACAGTACAGTGAAGATATCACAGCTACGGCACGACTGTGGCCAGATATTACAATGAAGATATCACTTTTACGGCACGACTGTGGGTAAATATTACAATGAAGATATCATTTCTACGGCACGACTGTGGGTAAATATTACAATGAAGATATCATTTCTACGGCACGACTGTGGGTAGACATTACAATGAAGATATCATTTCTACGGCACGACTGTGGGTAGATATTACAGTAAAGATATCACTTCTACGGTACAACTGTGTTGAAAGTACAGTGAAGATATCATTTCTACGGCACGACTGTGGGTAGACATTACAGTGAAGATATCACTTCTACGGCACGACTGTGGGTAGACATTACAGTGAAGATATAACTTCTACGGCACGACTGTGGATAGATATTACAGTGAAGATATCATTTCTACGGCACGACTGTGGGTAGATATTACAGTGAAGATATCACTTCTACGGCACGACTGTGGGTAGATATTACAGTGAAGATATCACTTCTACGGCACGACTGTGGGAAGATATTACAGTGAAGATATCACTTCTACAGCACGACTGTGGGAAGATATTACAGTGAAGATATCATTTCTACGGCACGACTGTGGATAGATATTACAGTGAAGAAATCACTTATACGGCACGACTGTAGGTAGATATTACAGTAAAGATATCACTTCTAGGGCACGACTGTGGGTAGACAGTACAGTGAAGATATCACTTCTACGGCACGACTGTGGGTAGACAGTGCAGTGAAGATATCACTTCTACGGCACGACTGTGGGTAGACAGTACAGTGAAGATATCACTTCTACGGCACGACTGTGGGTAGACAATACAGTGAAGATATCACTTCTACGGCACGACTGTGGGTAGACAGTACAGTGAAGATATCACTTCTACGACACGATTGTCGATAGACAGCACAGGAGTTCGCTGACAAGCAGACACGCATACACGTGAAGTCAGTCAAGAAACTAGACAAACAACAGGCAGACTCGCATTCAGAGATAGTCAAGCAGTCACACAGACAGGCTGATTAGGACACATACATAGATTGGCTAGCAAGTAAAGACAGACAGGCAGACAGACAATCAAGCACACCAGCATGCTCGCTGAGAGAGAGAGAGAGAGAGAGAGAGAGAGAGAGAGAGAGAGAGAGAGAGAGAGAGTAATCAGACAGGCGGACTCACAAGCAGACAGTAAAGCAGGCAGACAAACTGGCAGGCAGTTTGACACACTCCTTTACACATAGGATAGCTAAGAAAGCAGACGACTTGTATAAGCACAGATGACATCAAGAAGACAGACAGACACATGTGACGCACAGAGAGGCAAACAATCAGATAGACCGACTCTAAGAAAGGTGGAGATAGAGCGACACACTCACATACAGACATGAAGGCAGTCAAGCGGGCGAAACTGTATCAATAATCATACAGAAGGACAGAGATGATCTGACAGACAGAAACAAGTACACACTCTGAGAGAGAGAGAGAGAGAGAGAGAGAGAGAGAGAGAGAGAGAGAGAGAGAGAGAGAGAGAGAGAGAGAGAGAGAGAGAGAGAGAGAGAGAGAGAGAGAGAAAGGGAGAGAGAGAAAGCAGTTTCTGTGATGATTCTGGCCTTTTATGCTGAAAGGTACGTAACTGATAATACATTTCAGCACGTTCAATCAGGAGTTACCTTCGCCTAAAAATGACTTCGCTCCGTCAGACAAATTTTTTATGATGCGACTAGCTTCAACAGATTCGATCGTAGATGGCAACAACTAGAAAACAAAGAAAAAACATTTAAGTGATAGACAGAAGTAAAATACATATTTCTAGAAACAGCCATATTGAAGTTTACTTTAGTTAAAAGAGATTTATAGTTTTCAATGTGCGGTATAATTTTATGGCGAATATTTTATTTGGGGAAAGATAATCTTGCCCGTTTGCTACAGGGACCCATGCAGGAAGTAAATAATAGAAAAAACAATAGCAAAACGGCACCCTACACAAGAGGCGACACAGGGTAGGGCTGGACTGGGAGTTGCCTGTCTCATCCTGTGAAAACAATAGTAATAAAAACCAACCAACCAACTATGAAAAAGTCACGGCTATCAAATCAAAATGAGGGGAGGCTCTTCTAGTATAATAAATATCACCCAGTGTGGAGAAAGCAGAAAGAAGTCCGGGTCGTCGACGTATCTCCTTTCACCAAAGAAAATCTATGGATCTAGAACCTGGAATATTAGAAGTTTTAGGATGTAGGACGAACAATGGAGGTATTAGGGGAAACGAAACATTAGAGAATTAACATTATAGTATTGTGCGAAACTAGATGGCTCGGGGGGGGGGGGGGGGGAGGGGTGGGGGGGGGGGGGTGAGGATAATTGGAAAACTATTTGTTATCAGAACAGAGGACAATTCTTCTGACATGGTAGTAAATGAGTAGCCCTGATGCTATTGAAACAAGTATGTTGTTTTTGGAAGCACTTTTCACACATGTAAGAGAATACACAAGGCAACCTGGAAATCACTAGATCATAAGACAGCCAATCAAACTGATTACATATGTAAAAACTAAAACATGGATTATCCGTGTTTGATAATCGGCTTTGAGACGAGCCGTTATATTTACTGACCAATTTCTTTAAGTTGAAACTTAAAAGATATATAACATCTTATAATAGAAACCAGTATAATGTAGGCAATCTCAGGTATAAAGAAGTGAAGGATTAATTTTCAGTTACAGTCTGTAATAGGTAACAGGTATTGCAGCAGTTAGCTGAAGAGGTAAGCACTGAAGTCGGCTGGCACTAGATCACGGGAATCTGGAATGAATCTTGTGTAGAATTTGGAAAACAAGAACAGAAACATAAGATACGCCAGATACCATCAAAATGATCGAAGAAAGGAAAAGTAAAAAAAAGGCAGACTTAATAGCAACCTTGGAGCTGCTAAAGCGAGAGCTCAAGAAAACTACACAGAAGTTAAAAAAAAAAAGATGGGACGCGAATAAAAGCAGAAGAAGCGGAGACAGCAGCAGTAAAAGGAAACCTCAGGGACCTTTCAGCAATACAAGGGAATTAGAAGTTAAATACTTCTGTAGTCAACTGTATCAATCTAACATAGTCAAGGAAAGGTGCTAAAACATTAAAGATCAAATTGACATGTGGGCTGAATATTTTGGAATACTTCTAAATAGACTAGGTCCAGCGGTTCCTCCAGATATCCAACCTCTAGAAATTGAACTGGATATCAACTGTGAGATACCATGTAAAGAGGAAATTTGGAAAGCTATAAATCTTCTAAAGGAAGTAAAGGCGGCAGGTCCAAATGATATCCCAGCAGATGTTATTCGGGCCAATATACACAAACAGACAGAATTACTTCATAAATTATTCAGTAAAGCCTGGGAGACTGAAGGTTTACAAACTGTAGGAGAGAAGGATATCTTATGAATGCCCCTTCTCCCCCGCCCATCCCACATCCAAAAAAGGTGTTCTACAAAAGTATGAAAACGATAGATGAATTATGGTGCAGTCAGTTCCTGGAAAACGTAACTAGGAGAACCTACGGAATTACTAATAAACTACAAACATTCATAAACTGGTGTCTATGCAGAATAGATGACGTTGAATGGTATGAAAGAATCGCTATTTCAGAGCTTTGGGAGATAACTAAACAAGTTCCAGTGGACCAAGAGGTGAACAAAAGACGCCGGTACTTAATTTATAACTTACCCCTGACGTCACGACAACGTCACGGGAGACATTCCCACCTTACACTGGAACCCACATGGGCATATAAATAAAGGAAGACCAAAAAACTCTTGGAGAATGAAGCTAGAGAGTAAAGTCAAAAAGATGAGGAGGGCGTGGAGAGAGTTGCATGCGACAGCGTAGGATAGAACGACCTGGTTTAAGCTGGTTTAGGGCCTATGCCCTATTGGGAGCTAGAAAGGCAGAACAAGAAAAAGAAAGATAATATGATAAGTCTAAGACATGTCCGCTATCTATCTCCCTGCATTTTGTCCGCTCCGCACTGATTCTCGAAGGTCTGGCACACTGAGATCAACATATTTCAATCTTTATGGCAGACCAACGGGGTAAATCACACATACTCAGTCAAATTCAAAGAAGTTATCGTAAGGGCATACAAAAACAGATGTCTATACCAGCCTCGTCGGCTCGTTGGCTAAGTCGATGCGAACGCTTCGTAATGTCGGGGTGCCTGGTTCGATCCCAGCTGCGGTCTATGCGCCTTGTTTTGGTTTCGACAGTGGTATCAGGGGGCTCACTGTCCAGAAAGCAATGGCAAACTACTGGATGTAACTTGCCAAGAGAAACCACACAACAGCCAGGGGCTGCTGTGGTTGGTTCTGCAACGTCCTGTAAAGGATAAGCAACTAACTTTGTTATACCAGCCTCATGTATCTTGCATTCCTGTGCGGGCAAGAACGATTATTGCTCTCGCCGTTTGAAGAATGTATGGGGTGATGGAGACAGTTGTATTTCCCCAGGCTGTCTTCCCACCCACCCCCCCCCCCTAACCACCCCTTTGTAAACTGAATGATTAGGTCAGCTGGCAATCGTGCGCAGTGTGAACACAGAGTTTATCTGAGTTTTCGGCCGTATCCGAGATGTCCACAAGTGCAGTCTTTTCAATGTCTTACATTGCGAAAACCAACACATTTTGGGTCCGAATAACTTTTCCCGGCCCATCTACACACTGAATAAACTTTCATTCATGCCTGTTCTCGGACTGTTGTACGTCAGAGAGGTGTCAAGTTGTCTTGCCTCCAATTACTTCAGCGCCGATGTCGTATATCCTACGCTAGACGACGACGGAGCTTTTAACGAGCGCAGCACATCTAGAACTTGCCGTAGCCCAACCCACCCACCACCACCCCCTACCCACCCACCACACCCCCTACCCACAGCCTGAGCCTACGTCCCACGAGAGACTCTTTTCGAAGAAAATAGGACAACTTGACACCCCTTTGACCTTGACCAGACTGAGACAGTGTGTAGATGGACCGGGAGACAGTGAATAGGGTCAGATTTTGTATCCTGATTCGTATCGCCTCTGTTGAGAGGCATGTATACAATTTAAACCTACTCCGCCTTCGGCTTATTTTAAATCTAAGTTAGTTGCGTATCCTTTACAGGACGTTGCAGAACCAACCCTAACAGCCCCTGGCTGTTGTGTGCTTTCTCTCGGATATTTACATCCAGTAGTTTGCTATTGCTCTGGACGGTCGGCTTTCTTGATACCACTGTCGAAACCAACGCAAGTCGCATTGCCCGCAGCTGGGATCGAACCTGGCATCCCGGCATTACGAAGCGAAGCGTTCGCATTGACTTAGCCACAGAGCCGACTATTCTAAATCTACCTATCTCAAAATACTCTTCCTCTTGTTGTTGACACATAAGTAGTTCACAAGTGACCCAAGTGCCGCCAATCTGCTGCTTTTTGGGTAGTCACGCAGGCAGACAGGCAGGCAGATTAACACGCATACAGAGATAGTCAGGCAAGCATAGACAGACAGGCAGACTGTCGGTCAAGCAGACTCGCATACTTGCAGAGATAGT
>CAJHNH020002677.1:50408-61781 GCA_905116865.2 Candidula unifasciata | reverse complement strand
CGGAGCTTGCGAGCGAGGGTCGTACAGCTTTTTTTTTGCTATTTTTTCCAAAACTCAAGTTGTCAGTCCTCAGCAGAAAATGTTTTTAAAAAGGTGACAGAACTCATTAGAATGTGTATATTACAGTGGCGCTGAGAAAAATTCTTTAAAGGATTCCGGTGTTGCGTACTACTGCGTACCGTCAGAGAGACAACCATAATGAAAACAATCGAAAATACAAGAACAAAATACAATGACTATAAATGTACGCCAAGACCACAAGACACGTGACACTTTAGTTTATGTAAGCATCGCTAAAGTGCAGTGCGGTCAGGTTATTGAATTTATGAACATTGCAGAGTCTAGGCTGGAGTAGTTTACTGCAAGATGGGGAGATGTAGGAGAATGTACTTTAACGATCATCTCTCTCTCTCTCTGTCTCTCTCTTTTCCATCTCCTTATCTATTCTAATCTTACCAACTCATATATCTTATTTCTACTCTTCTTCCTTCTTTCCCACTCTCTTTAATCATGCATTTTCTATTCTCTTTCCCTCTATCTTTATATCTTTCTCTGCAGCATTTCTTTCTGTATATTCCTTTATATTCCACTTTACATTAACCATGGGTCTGTCTTATTCTGGTGTTTCCAACTTTATGTGTTTATTTAGAAATTCTGTGCACCTATCCTGTCCTTTCCCTAATGTCCTTAATTTTGCATCTGTATGCTTATCCTAGTACTCTCATTTCTATCTCCTTCCTTATCCTTTCTTATTTTCTTTCGCAGCACCACTGTGGGGGAAAACTTTCTTAGCTCCTTTATGCATCCCCTACAATTTGTCGTCAGGAAGTCACTAGACTGGGGATAAAAGGGGAAGGGGGTCTTCATCTAGTTATTTCTATTCTATCGATGCCGCTGCGCTCCAAAGATAAGCAACCTACACACAAAATAAACCAGTAAAAACGGATGTACACGAAAAAAACTCTGACATTCTATGCACAAAGTCTAAATCCAAATGGACAAACAAACTAGGCCCTTTCAATCAGAACTTACACATGTTCAACAAAAAATGAAGAATGTGTGTAAAAAAAAAAAAAAAGCATATGTAGTATGCGTTTAAATTCTTTTGTGTTGTGTGTTTATGTATTCAGAGTGTATCGAGACGTACTTACGTCTGCCTGTCTGCCTGCCTGCCTGCCTGCCTGCATTGTCCTGCCTGTCTGTCTATCTGTCTGTCTGTCTGTCTGTCTATAATGTCTGTCTGTCTGTCTGTCTGGTCTGTCTGTCTGTCTTCTCTCGTCTGTCTGTCTGTCTGTCTGTCTGTCTGTCTGTCCTTGTCCTAATTCTGTCTGTCCTGTCTGTCTGTCTTCTTTCTGTCTGTCTGTGCTGTCTGTCTGTCTGTCTGTCTGTATGTATTCATTCTAGTTAGCAGTGAATAAAAAAGTCATATTATCATCACAGCACTCCGTAACAGATCTATAGGTGCTCCATCTAACTCGAATCTTGTAATATACATTCTAAACATCTAAACTGGGCAACCAAATATACAGAGGCACTGTCAATATGATCCTACTAGCTGTCAGGAAAAGCAGGCAGTGAAACTAGCTAAAGATCGCATGATGCTGAATTTTATTCCTGCAAGCTCTTCAGACACTGCTAATAATTCTACGCTTTAGAACAGGACACAATCGACTTTGAAACCACATGCACACAAAATTTAAGATTGGCGAATCAGCCATGCGCACATGTGGATTAGCACCTGAGACAACAGATCGCGTCCTCCAAGACTGTCCCAAGTATCACAGCAAAAGTTTTGGCCAAGAGAAACACCGGTGCAAGCCAAACTGTACGGGTCGCTAACTGAATTACGTTTGTGGATGTGGTTATCTATCTGTGTTAAGGGGCGGACAAAATGAGTGGGGGTTCATAGCAAAAGCGAATGGACGTCGCTTAGTGTAACAAATCCTTGCATATAATATCATAACGTCTAGTTTGAGAATGGAGGTAAAGGCTGCCTTTCGCTGGCATGAGAATGAGTTGTAAATACATGACACGATTGTAACAGACTCAGAACATGTTGCGAAAGGTGAAGACAGGCAAGCTTCGTATAGAGTGGCGAATATCACTTTAGAGGTCCCGGGTAGTTAGCATCCTTTGGATATTTTCTCCAGGTTATACCGGTGTGTTGGGAAATGAGCAGGCAGCTAGATATTGAGAGGGCCCTTTGGGAACAAGTGAACAGTGCGGAGGCACAAACACACAATTACGGTCTGAGGAAAATGGCTCTGCGAGGAGTTACTGGGGGATCTGGTTGACGCTCAACACTTGGGGGACGGATGAGACAGATAAACAATAAGACGGTTACTGGTACCATCCGAATTGGAACTCTTCGTTTGCTGCTAAAGATTCAGACGGAGCACTTATGGGCTGCCCCGAGTGCTGTGATGTCGATTCTGAATTCAACATTTAACATTTTGATTGAATTACAACAGACATTGAAGTTCATACCAGAGGCAGTGTTGCAGATATAGATAATCTATTTCTTGGGAACGAAAGAAGAAGAAGAAGCTATCTGAAAGTCTGTTTCAGGACTTCGCTAACCAAATCCATAATTTATTGCCTGTCGTGTGGCTGTGGTAAACACATTTTTGTTCATTAGTTTGCCATTGCATTCAGAAAGGCACGGTGCTTATATCTTGCCTAAATTCGCCCAAACATGTCTGCTACAAAATCACATAAACCCGACTTTGAATTATAGTGTGTCGGGATTGTAGAATTGTTTTCACATCCCTATAAGTGGGGAATTATACTGGAGATATTTTCGGGTATAAAAGAGACAGGCAAGGATCTGTTTTCCATACCTTAAATGTATATGATGCTAATCCATTTATTGCCTTGATCGACATGGGAGCCCTAAAGACATTTTAAACTCTGCTTCTACGTATGTACGAACCCTGAATTTTTAATCTGACAGTCAAGATAGTTAATACTGCTATGTTTAAATAAAATGTTTATAAAGTCGATAAAGACATTGATGGTAATAATGTAAATAATTATTTTAGCGTGATTTATGGTAAAAATTACAAACAGAACACGACAGTTAATTGAAAACACAACAATTCTAGATCTGTGTGTCAGTCTGTAGCATGTCCTTTGCAGAAGCTTGCACCCATAACAACCCTCCTAACAATTTCTTGATCAGAAGCAAGATGTCCCGCTTCCGATACACCCATCACCACCTGCACCCATCTTTTCTTTGGCGTTTCTCTCTCTTCCTTCTCCATTACTGTTTTCTCCAAACTTTCGTGACGTTTTAGGTGACCAAAATATTTCAATTTTCTGTGTATTATCGTCTTTAATAGCCAACCTTCTTCAATGTTCAGTTCTAGAAATGAATATTCAGAAATATATCATCTGTAGAAATATAAACTATCCAATCTATACACCGATATTACATCTTTTAAAATTGTTTAGGAAGTAACGGACCGACAAAATTGTCGATGAAGGACTTTCTACTGAAAACCAGTAGACTCCTGTTGCGCATGCTCCACTGTGGAGGTTTTCTTATTATTTGAAAGCAAACATTTTTACGACATTGACAGACAGAGCCATATGTGCTAGACTCAGAGTGTGTAGACTAAACATCACTACATGGATCTTTTACTTCCCAGTAAATTTCCTAATACCCATGCTAGGTCGATCAGAGGGACACAGATCACAACACAAAATAAAGTCACTTGATCAGCTGATCAACTGCACACCTTGTGAGCGTCAATACCTATGATCTCCTTGATATCCTGTGTCTACCTTCGTGCAAGTTTTTGCCTGCTGTCAGTCTTCCAGAACCGAACGATCCATTACTTTTCTCTCTTAACCATTGTATACTGTAACGTGACCAACGTATTTGAATTTCCGATTAGCAGTCTCAGCCAATCGCCAACGATATTTAGATCGTGAATAATTTCTGTATTTTTTTTTTTCTCTAGAAAACTATTTTTTCAAAAACTGAGAATATAAAAAGTCCAGATTTTCGACCGGAAAATTAGAAAGAGCCAGAGACAGAGATACCGAAAGACATAAAGAGAGAGCATGCATAACAACAGACAACGAGAGAGATTGGGAGAGAGAAAAGAGTCAGTCAGAGAAGGATGGAGGGACACCAACAAAGTGGGACGCACTCGCGCGCTCGTGCGCGCGCACACATGGGACCGAAAGAAGGAGAGAGAGAGAAAAAAAGAACGTGAGAAAGACAGAACGTAAGATAAACACATTTCTGATCTGGTTAAAGGGATGAAAGAACGAACGAACTTTATTTTCAAAGGGTCACAAATTGGGCACGCAGGCCCGTCTTACATTCGGCCGTTCCAGTCAACCATCTTTCGCACAGCAGTTGTATTTTACTAATAAAGCATGTTATGATCATATGATGATATGCATATTTTGAATATTATAAAAGAACACAAAAGCATGAGTTGTAAAGTGCATGCAAAAACCCGCGCGTGCATACACACACTCATATACATACATACACGCACATACACATGCTCACTTACACACACATACATACATGCATGCATACATTACATACATACAGGCATATACACACATACATACAAACATACAGGCTTACACACATACAAACATACATATTTACATACATACAAACATACAGTCATAAATACAGTCATGCATGGAGACACATACATGCACACACGGACACTCCCACTGAGACACACACACGCACACACGGACACTCCCACTGAGACACACATGCACACACGGACACTCCCACTGAGACACACACACACACTCACTTAGACGAAAAAAAGAAGAAAAAATAGCAGCGTCTGTCAAACTCAACAAACTCCTGCTTGCCACAATGTACTCGTGGAGACCATGCAAAGCAGGGTCATCACAACAACTATGTCAAGGTAGATAATCATCTTGCCTTTTCCGCCGCGGCACACTGTGATAGTGAAAACTCACAAAAAAGTCTCAACTTCTTGAATAGGGTAATCAAAACCACAATAAAGGTAAACACTAACGTAAACTTCTCAACCAGAATACTCCAGCGTATGAACATCAACTCTCATTGATGTTTACATACATACAGTGATATTAGCTTCCTGAACACACACGCACAGACATGCAAACACACACAAACACACACTCAAGCGCACACACGCATGCTCACACACACTCACACACATACGCACAAACAAATTTGAAAACACACACACACTCAGGCACACACACGCTGCACACACATGCACACACCCATACACACTCACACACACAAGCACACACACACACTCACGCGCACACACGAATGCATGCACACACACACACACTCACACACACACACACTCACACACACACGCACACACGAGCGCGCACCCACTCCTACTGACTCAGTTTATAAACTGGGTGGGTCGATACCACCATACATAGTCGATTTCTGACCTCCTGCCACAGGGAAACCATGAACTGTCCGTTTGTGTTCTATATTGCTTCTTTTATTTCTTATAGCTTGCTTGTGTATAGGTGTGTATAGATGTGAGAAGAGTGCATGTGTGTGCCAGGGGATAAAAGTAACTTTTAGTCAGAGAGTGACAGAGCGTTGCTATTTGAGTATGTTTAAAAAAGTGGGAGGTGACCAAATTATATTCCGTATATATCTGTATTTTAAGTTTGGCAAGTCATTCGGAGTAGGATGGTGGTCCAGATGTTAGGGAACCAGACAATGACTAACAGAATCGGACTGAGAACTGGATTTGAACCCCCTCTGCCCCTCCCATCTAGCCACTCACTCTTGCCAAAAAGATTTATTTTGGGACTAAACACACCTTTCACACTGAGACCTGTCCGACAGACTGGCCGCTTCGGCAGCCGACACCGGCAAATGCAGCCGGTGTTGAACTCGACAAATAGAATGTCCGGCTGAGATCCGACATTTTGATTTTAATGCACACTTGTTCTGAAGTGTTGCAAGGCTTTAACTGCATTAAGTAAAGTAAAGTGAAGGCATTTAGGCCTTTAGGCGTACAGGGCAAATAGACCTATGTTTATATAGACCAAGTGGCACAAGATGGAGGATGTGGTCAGCATTACGCCAGCCGCCTTTACTTCCCGGAACTGCACCCGGTACCCACTCAAGGCTGGGTCGACCTGGGAGCCAAGGTCATTTTTGAAAAAAGTCCAGCTTCACCAGGAAGCGAACCCACAACCTTCCGATCCGCGGCGAGCGTCTAGGGACTCCTGTGTGGCGACTGTATTACTCACTCTTTATGATCTAACAAACCGGTAGACGCACACACCGGAACCGCTGTGGCGTAGTGACTAGACATTGCCTGCTGTACCGAAATTCTTTGGTTGGAATTCACAACCTGGCGGTCACTATAGCTTTCCGCTGGCTAGTTGACACAACACACACATAGCAGACATATTTACACACACACAAATTTGCTTCTTCTACTATATTTACCTACTGCTTTCAGTGCGTCGATAGAATGAAATATTCATGGTTATTTGTTATCGTAGTCATTGACGCCCACAACGAAAGTCAAGTATGCTTAAACAGTAACATATCGTACATGTCGTAAGAGGACATTAAACAGGACTGACGTAAAATAAACAGCTACTGATATAGAAATTTTCACTTACAAACACTAAACCAATCATGGAAATGATTGCAACAAACAAACGAAAGTCAGTTCATTTAGAATCTTTATAGAAGTTAACTTTAGTAGACGGGAGAATAATAATGTATTCTCCAATGTACACTTAATTGGGTATTGTAAGTAATAAAGGTTCTTTTCCCACGCCATTTAGGCGTATTGTGATTATGGTGCTAGACCAATATTTGTATACACTGATCGGTACTTGTTGGGTGATTTGGTCGGCATTATGGTGGCCGCCTTTACTTTCTAGAACTGCTTCTGGTACCGACTCAAGGCTGGGTCGACCTGGGAGTCAAGCTCATTTAAACAAAAACGAAAATCCGGCTCCGCCAGAACGCAAACCCACGACCTTCCGATCCCCAGGCGAGCATCCACCCGCCACCGCCACGGCGACTCCCTATTTAGGTATTGTGTTTGGTTCAACTAGATCATCATCATCATCAATCAGCAAGTCCTTTACAGAACGTCGCTCTCTTCAAGGCACACCTGAAAGTATTAATTTTCCTAGCCAGCTCTCCAACACCATGTGCTTTCAATGCCAATGTATCCTCAATGTCTTGTATCCATCTTGTCGGTGGTCGACCCCTGCCTCGTCTTCCACAAACCGCACCCTCTGTCACCGTCTTTTCCAAGACACCATGCCGCTTGATGGGGCCAAAATACTTCAACTTTCGGGACAGGATGCCAATGCGTCTTCTTCTGACTTCTTTCGAGCAGTAGCCACTGTTGTTCACTGAAGAGCCAAGTATTCGAAATCTGTTATATTTTCTACTAGCTGTACCCGGTCACGCGTTGCTGTGGTCCAGAATGCTGAAATGGAGAGGAAAGAAAATAGCTCTCAGCTAATTGTATCCCCCTCCCCTTCTCCCCTCGACCCAGTCATATCTCCCTCTCTGAAGGATTGAAAAATCATCCATGGCAAAATTAATAAAATAGAAATAGTTAAGAAATGAGAACCTAAAAATAATATTTTAAGCTCTCTTAGCTAACTGGGTCTGGCATAACCCCCCCCCCCCCCTCCCCACCCCTCCTATCATATTTTCCTCTCCGATGGATTTAAAAATCATCACCTGGCGAAATTATTAAAATATAAATAAGTTTTAAACAATACTGGGCTCTGGAACCCACGAGGAAAGATTGTTTTAAACAATACTGGGCTCTGGAACCCACGAGGAAAGTTTGTTTTAAACAATACTGGGCTCTAGAACCCACGAGGAAAGTTTGTTTTAAACGATACTGGGCTCTAGAACCCACGAGGAAAGATTGTTTTAAACAATACTGGGCTCTAGAACCCACGAGGAAAGTTTGTTTTAAACGATACTGGGCTCTGGAACCCACGAGGAAAGATTGTTTTAAACAATACTGGGCTCTAGAACCCACGAGGAAAGTTTGTTTTAAACAATACTGGGCTCTGGAACCCACGAGGAAAGTTTGTTTTAAACAATACTGGGCTCTAGAACCCACGAGGAAAGTTTGTTTTAAACGATACTGGGCTCTAGAACCAACGAGGAAAGATTGTTTTAAACAATACTGGGCTCTAGAACCCACGAGGAAAGTTTGTTTTAAACGATACTGGGCTCTAGAACCCACGAGGAAAGTTTGTTTTAAACGATACTGGGCTCTGGAACCCACGAGGAAAGTTTGTTTTAAACAATACTGGGCTCTGGAACCCACGAGGAAAGATTGTTTTAAACAATACTGGGCTCTGGAACCCACGAGGAAAGATTGTTTTAAACAATACTGGGCTCTGGAACCCACGAGGAAAGATTGTTTTAAACAATACTGGGCTCTGGAACCCACGAGGAAAGTTTGTTTTAAACAATACTGGGCTCTGGAACCCACGAGGAAAGATTGTTTTAAACAATACTGGGCTCTAGAACCCACGAGGAAAGTTTGTTTTAAACAATACTGGGCTCTGGAACCCACGAGGAAAGATTGTTTTAAACAATACTGGGCTCTAGAACCCACGAGGAAAGTTTGTTTTAAACGATACTGGGCTCTGGAACCCACGAGGAAAGATTGTTTTAAACAATACTGGGCTCTGGAACCCACGAGGAAAGTTTGTTTTAAACAATACTGGGCTCTAGAACCCACGAGGAAAGTTTGTTTTAAACGATACTGGGCTCTAGAACCAACGAGGAAAGATTGTTTTAAAAATACTGGGCCTCTAGAACCCACGAGGAAAGTTTGTTTTATAAACGATACTGGGCTCTGGAACCCACGAGGAAAGTTTGTTTTAAACGATACTGGGCTCTGGAACCCACGAGGAAAGTTTGTTTTAAACGATACTGGGCTCTGGAACCCACGAGGAAAGTTTGTTTTAAACAATACTGGGCTCTAGAACCCACGAGGAAAGTTTGTTTTAAACGATACTGGGCTCTGGAACCCACGAGGAAAGATTGTTTTAAACAATACTGGGCTCTAGAACCCACGAGGCAAGATTGTTTTAAACAATACTGGGCTCTAGAACCCACGAGGGAAAGTTGTTTTTAAACAATACTGGGCTCTGGAACCCACGAGGAAAGATTGTTTTAAACAATACTGGGCTCTAGAACCCACGAGGAAAGATTGTTTTAAACGATACTGGGCTCTGGAACCCACGAGGAAAGTTTGTTTTAAACGATACTGGGCTCTGGAACCCACGAGGAAAGATTGTTTTAAACGATACTGGGCTCTGGAACCCACGAGGAAAGTTTGTTTTAAACAATACTGGGCTCTAGAACCCACGAGGAAAGTTTGTTTTAAAGCGATACTGGGCTCTGAAACCCACGAGGAAAGATTGTTTTAAACAATACTGGGCTCTGGAACCACGAGGAAAAACCGATTGTTTTAAAACGATACTGGGCTCTGAACCCACGAGGAAAGTTTTGTTTTAAAACGATACTGGCGCTCTGGAACCCACGAGGAAAGTTTGTTTTAAACGATACTGGGCTCTGGAACCCACGAGGAAAGTTTGTTTTAAACAATACTGGGCTCTGGAACCCACGAGGAAAGTTTTGTTTTAAACGATACTGGGCTCTAGAATCCCACGAGGAAAGTTTGTTTTAAACGATACTGGGCTCTGGAACCCACGAGGAAAGTTTGTTTTAAACAATACTGGCTCTGGAACCCACGAGGAAAGTTTGTTTTAAACTATTACTGGGCTCTAGAACACCACGAGGAAAGTTTGTTTTAAACGATACTGGGCTCTGGAAACCCACGAGGAAAGTTTGTTTTTAAACAATACTGGGCTCTAGAACCCACGAGGAGGAAGATTGTTTGAAACAAAGTACTGGGCTCTGGAACCCACGAGGAAAGTTGTTTTAAACGATACTGGGGCTCTGGAACCCACGAGGAAAAGATTGTTTTTAAACGAATACTGGGCTCTCAGAAACCCACGAGGAAAGATTGTTCTTAAAACGATACTGGGCTCTGGAACCCACGGGAAAGATTGTTTTAAACGATACTGGGCTCTGGAACCACGAGGGAAAGATTGTTTTTATTAAAACGATACTGGGCTCTGGAAACCACGGAGAAGATTGTTAAACAATACTGGGAGGAACCCAAGGAAGTTTTGTTTTAAACGATACTGGGCTCTAGAACCCACGAGGAAAGTTTGTTTTAAACAATACTGGGCTCAGAACCCACGAGGAAAGATTGTTTTAAACGATACTGGGCTCTAGAACCCCACGAGGAAAGATTGTTTTAAACAATACTGGGCTCTAGAAACCCACGAGGAAAGTTTGTTGTTAAACGAACTGGGCCTAGAACCACAGGAAAGTTTTTTTTAACGATACTGGCGCTGGAACCCACAAGGAAGATTGTTTTAAACATACTGGGCTCTGGAACCCACGAGGGAAAGATTGTTTTTAAACAATACTGGGTCTGGTAGAACCCACGAGGAAAGTTTGTTTTAAACGATAATGGGCTCTGAACCCACTCTGGAACAATACGAGCTTCTGAACCCACGAGGAAAGTTTGTTTTAAACAATACTGGCTCTAAGAACCCACGAGGAAAGTTTGTTTTAAACGATACTGGGCTCTGGAACCACGAGGAAAGATTGTTTTAAACAATACTGGGCTCTAGAAAACCCACGAGGAAAAAGTTTGTTTTTTAAACGATACTGGGCTCTAGAACCCACGAGGAAAGTTTGTTTAACGATACTGGGCTTAAACGAGTTTGTTTTACTGGGCTCTGGAACCCACGAGGAAAGTTGGTTGTAACAATACTGGGCTCGAAACCCACGAGGAAAGATTGTTTTAAACAAATACTGGGCTCTAGAACCCACGAGGAAAGATTTGTTTAAACGATACTGGGCTCTGGAACCCACGAGGGAAAGTTTGTTTTAAACGATAATGGGCTCTGGAACCCACGATGAAAGATTGTTTTAAACGATACTGGGCTCTGGAACCCACGAGGAAAGTTTTGTTTTAACCGATACTGGCTCTGGAACCCACGAGGAAAGATTGTTTTTAAACGATACTGGGCTCTGGAACCCACGAGGAGAAAGATTGTTTTAAACGATACTGGGCTCTGGAACCCCACGAGGAAAGTTTGTTTTAAAACGTACTGGCTCTGGAACCCACGAGGAAAGTTTGTTTTAAAACAAGATTGTTTTAAACAAAAACTGGCTCTGAACCCCGAGGGAAAATTTTTTTTAAACAAAACTGGGGTCTGGAACCCCGAGGAAAATTGTTTTTTAAAAATACTGGGCTCTAAAAACCCCCGAGGAAA
>CAJHNH020002677.1:5000-48553 GCA_905116865.2 Candidula unifasciata | reverse complement strand
ACCACCACCACCATCACAACAACAGCAGCAGCAACAACAACAAAAACAAAAACTGTCACTATAGTCTGTGTAGGTTGGTGTAGAAAAGAGGAGTTAGCGCCGTATGCTGTCGCCATGCACTATTTAGTTTAATGTTGCCCCCGACATAGAATTTAAAAAAAAAAAAAAATGTCATCACGTAACCGATGATGGAACTCACAGTGAAAAGTGCACTATACTCACGAATAGGGGATAAAAATACCCCGCACCCGTCATCTATCCCTCTCCGAAGGAGCGATTTTTAACTGACGTTGGCATCAGTGTCCACCCAAACTTAACTGGACTGTAAGCCGTCTTAGGAAACAGTTTTTGTCATCGCCGATTAAGAAGTGTCTCGGGGAGGCTAATTGTGACTTAACTGAAATCGGATGTCTTTGGGCGAAAGGCGCAGATATCGCAGCCTAGCTGTAACCCACAACACAACGTGGCAACCACTCTTTTAAGGAAAAAAAAAAACAATTATCACTCAGTGGGGAATCGAACACCGGTCACCCTCGTGAAGGATGGATTACTTAAAACTATACTATCGAAGACTGAAGAGTTTATGTAAGATATCGCAGCCTAGCTGTAAACCACAACACAACGTGCCAACGGCCCTCTCGAGGGCGAACGAAGAATACGCGTGACATGACCATTGAGCAATACGTCGCCGCTGTCGCAGGCTAGCTGTAAAACCCAAAACCGAAAAAGGCGTAGATATCGCAGCCTAGCCATAAACCACAACACAACATGCCAGCCGCCCAGTTAGGGGCTAAAAAAAATATTATATCACATAGCGGGGAATCGAATGCGGGTCACCAGCATGATAAGCAGAATAGTTACCAACTACGCTACCGAACACTCGAACAGATAGTTGAAATGAGATTATATAATAATGCAAAGTTCGGCAGCCAAAAATAGCCAATCAACTAAACAAAATTCGGGCTGGCAACGAAACAAATAATAATTTGACCGTTGCCGGAGCTACTTCGTTAGTGGTTTGTGCGATTTTCTGACCAAAAATCACGCTTGGAGTCGAAGGCAACGCTGTGTGCAAATTTGAAAGCAATCGGTTCAGTAGTTTCCGAGTTTAGAGATTTCAACATCGGAAAATTAGGATTTTTATTAATATAGATTTCTTCATTTCCGATTGCGATACGTGGTTGGTGTGCTGTATTTACTAAGGACATACTTTTTTTCCCCCTAAATCTTGTACACTGTTGGAAAGGAAAACGGTGTCGTCTGCATATCTGAGTTATGTGATAGGATTACCTCAAATTTTTAATGGATCAAAGCTCTCACATGTCTCATCACTAATTGCGTTTCTTATAACATAGATCATCACGGTGCGGCAATTATGGTGAAGCTCACTTAGAGGAGGAGAATGATAGAACAATCGTACAGTCAGATCTTACTGGTATCATCGTAACTGATTTTTCTTCAATGACAAAATTAGCACTATGTAACAATGTTGAAAACTAGGAATGGTGAAATGTACTCTGAAATCGTGAAGCTGTACAGTTTTTCATTGCTGTTTCGTCACACGATGCTTCGGAAGTAAGACTATTGTCTTGAATCCATGCTCAGTCGTCCAGTTAGAGAACCGAGAAATAGTCTTTGTGCGGATTTAGTCAAGTCCATTTCACTTGTAACATTTAATTTCAAACACTTTACACGCAGACAGTTTTATAGACATTTGATGCAGAAGAAAGTTGAGTATAGAATTAAGAATAGACATCACAGCTCTCAGGACATTCCCAAAGCACCTGCATCCCCATCTTCAGCAGCAAGTGCAGAGTTCCAATTCCGATGCTGCCAATAACAGTCTGATTGTAAATGCGTCTCGCCTTACCCCGAGCGTTGAGCAAAACATTCTCCATTTGTGCCTTCGAACCGTTCACTCGCCCACAATGGACTCTCACAGCATGTAGCTTATCATGCATGAATTCACCGTCCAGTCTATCTGCTTATTCCTTTCCCAAAACACCGGCTTGACCTGGAGAACATATCCAAAGGACGCTAACTACATAGGACCCCTGAAGCGATGCGCGCCTTGCCAGTTTGTACGAAGCATACCTATCCCCATTTTTCTCCGCATGTTCTGTGAGTCCGTGATGCAAGCGAACGATTTCTAAACAGATCAGGTCATGCGAATCATAAACATAGAAAACAGTCTAAATGGAATGAAATGTTAGGGAGATGTGTCCTCATTCTGAAAGATGAAAATATGGCAATCTTAACATACAATCATTCACCATGTGTTAGTTTTTATAACTATGTTTCGTGTTGTCTATTAGAATGGAGAGTTCCTAGGCTTTGGAATCATGACCTGGGTCGGCTGGCCCACAGAAAATGTTTAGGGGGTAGGGAGCCGAAGCACTTGTTGAAGGGGGACCAATACTGCGATGATCGGTAGACTAAAGTTGTGTGTGCTCCCACCTCAGAGCAACTTCTTGTTTTGTAGACTGCTACCATAAAAAAGGACCTCTTCAGCCTCTGCTGAGATCGCTCTGAGTGCTGTGAGGAAACAGCAGGAGGAAAGGGTTTTTAAAACCAATACTGGGCTCTGGAACCCACGAGGAAAGATTGTTTTAAACAATACTGGGCTCTAGAACCCACGAGGAAAGATTGTTTTAAACAATACTGGGCTCTGGAACCCACAAGGAAAGATTGTTTTAAACAATACTGGGCTCTAGAACCCACGAGGAAAGATTGTTTTAAACAATACTGGGCTCTGGAACCCACGAGGAAAGATTGTTTTAAACAATACTGGGCTCTGGAACCCACGAGGAGAGATTGCTTTAAACAATATTGGGCTCTAGAACCCACAAGGAAAGATTGTTTTAAACAATATTGGGCTCTAGAACCCACAAGGAAAGATTGTTTTAAACAATACTGGGCTCTAGAACCCACGATGAATGATTGTTTAAAACCAATATTGATTCTCAGCTCTTCTTGACTAAACTCTAGAAAAACATCTCCTCTCATGGTAATACAGGATTAGTCCCTAAGCAACAGCAAACCCAAGTAGAAGAGCATTTAATTATTCCAGAGGAGACGGGTGATAAACATTCCAATAAAATCAACTAAAGAATCCCGGATCTAAATGTTTGTTGCAGATGTTCCAGATTTCTCTACAGCCCGCCGTCTATAAAGCTATTTGTCAAAACCCAAACGCGCTGAAATAAACAAACACATGGAGGTGAGATCAAGCCCGAGATTATAGCGAGTGCTGCATTGGCATCTGGCCAGATTTCCTGAGCTGGTGAGCCCATATTTAAATTATTGGACGCCAGAACATGCATGAATCAAAGGTAAACATGAACCGCTAAGTTTAATGAGTGCGTGGGAAAATGTATGATGTAAGTAAAAATCTGTGGATATCTGTATAGCAGGCAACACAGGTGGTCTAATTTTCTAATTCACTCTTGTTTTTAAGCGTGTGTGTGTTTGTTAGGTGAGAGGCTTGTAGTCCACTATCGTGGTTTTTAAAAATCTATCTTTGGCTTCTCGAGTGGCTTTGGTAATTGATTTGTTCATCTTTTTGTAGGTCTACGGTTCACTATTTACTTATCTATTTCTTGATTTCTTGGTCTTCCCCTTGCCTTCATCCTAGATGTTATGCTTTAAAAAGTCTTAAATGCAGTTTCATCTGGCTGCATTCTCACTAGATGGCCGAAGCATTTCGTGCTTTGTTTGTCAGTATAATTCAGACATCTTCTTTTGGGAAGCTGAGAAATTTCATGATCAATGGCATAACTGATACCGGTCTTTTTTTTTTTTTTTTTTTTTTGTAACACCAACTGGATCCAGTGTACATTGCAGACTTTTGCGAATGTAAGTACCCGTACTGATAACTGTCAGCATTCTTCAAGGAGAAGGACTCTGTTAGAAATTTGGTTTGGGAAAGATTTACTCGCTGGGTTTAAATTTGATAATGCAGTTATGAACAACCCATGTTTGGTATAATAACTGACGTTCTTGCAGGAAGTTCAGGTTAAATTTTATCTTTTTATGGAACTAGAAGATGCCAAAAAGTTATACAAGCTAGCTTTCGTATCAATAGAGAGACTGTATGATTCAAAACGGTGGGGTCTCAATTGTTTGCATACTTAGAGCCTCATCAAATCTAAATCTGACCCTGCCCAACGCCAAACGACACACGGGCTATGGAAGTTCACCTGTGTCAGAATTTATTGAAATTCTACAAGACAGAAGGTTATGAATAGACAGGACTACCAACGGCACGCGGCACGGACTATGGGAAACCATGTGTGTCAGAACTGAGAACGTGTACAGCTTGGAGGAGGAGATGGATCACCACAGTCTGTGGATATTGATGCAGCGGAGAGTACCGAGAGGTTCCGGCAGATGCTTGAGGCTCAGAGGAAAGGCAAGACAGATGTTTAATCAAAATGCTACTGACTCCACTAGTATCAGAACTCTTTACTGGCTGCTGAAGACGGGGATGGGGAGTTTAGGGCAATGCCCCAAGTGCTGTGATGTCGGGTCTTGAATCAGTTCAACTCAGCTCAGACTGTTCACAGACAAACCACAGTGGATGATGTGGTCAACATCACTGCGGCCGCCTTGACTTCCAGGAGATTACTTAGGACACATTACCGGCTGGACCAAGCTCAGAGTCGAGTTCAATGTTACCAAATTTCTTTATGATACGGATTCGAACCTAAATCTTCGGCAAAAAATGATGATGACTGATACCTAATTTCACCACCCTTTGGAAGGGAGTAGAAAAAAAAAGGGGAGGGGCGCAGAAAAGGACAGGTGCGAGGAAAGCAGGGGCCATTCATAATTTGTTTTGGTAGTGTGGATATTCTGACATTTTCAGCCACTGATGATGATGATAATATTGTGTCATCTTATATACATTTTGTACATTCACAAGAGAGTTTGTAACAGTGGTGATAACGATGTATGATTAACATAAACTTTCATACCACCAGCAATTGATAGAGAGGGGGAGAAAAAAAAAGGGGGAGGGGCAGAAAAACACCAGAAAGGGCAGGAAAGAAGGTGGACAACCATTCATTGTTGATGTTGGTGATGTGTTTTTGGTGAAAGATTTCACCCGTGAAGCAATTGACGTAGTCGTAAAGTTAGCTGAATACTTAGGTAGGTAGTTGTACCCCACCAGGACGTCACACAAGCGATAAACACACGGCGACACAAAGTGCTACCTTGCGGATGATGATCACCCTTTGAGAAATCCCCAAAAACCCTTTCAGCCGTTAGGCCATATCAATGCCCCGGCTATATTCAGGGTCCCCGGCAGAAGCCAGGGGGGGCTTCAAATAACAAAACGTTGCATCCCACTATGTGGAGAACTTAAATCAGCTGAACGCTTGAGAGTGTATGACAAACGGCTTGCGATTATTACCAACGTCTTACCGCAAAGTTTTACATATTGTAGAGGTCGAAAACAGTGAGTTATGAAAAAGACCTCTTTTTGTAATATTTATTTGAACGACAATGCATTGTCATCTACAAATGTTGCTTATTCATGCACGACCGGCTCCAGCTGTTAGCTGGAGCCGGTCGTGATTCGTGTATACATATATACACTTTGTGCTCGATATCTTACCAGGTCATGCTGCAGACATCGACTCGATGTTTTTATATTGTATTATTTAATTATCTTCCTTGGTACAAGAATTATTTCTCTTAACAACACACTGACTGACTGACTGTGACTGTCCGACTGACTGACTGACTGACGTATAACCCCACCAGGACCGCACCAGGAGCAACAAACACCGGGTGACACAAAATGCCACCATTCGGATGTGAATCAGCCAGGCACAGGTCATATAAACTCGTTTTCACCGTTATGTTTAAGGCACCGACAAGAGCCGGGATGGATCTTTAAAATAACAAAAGTGTGCGTCCTAGTTGAGACGAACAGTAATAACAGACAATGTACAGCATTGGACATCAAAAATGAGCACTGAAAACAACAAGTTTGGCATATTTTCTCTCCACATCGCATTGTCATCCACAAAGGTTTGTGTGTGAACGGTTAGATCGATGGCTTACCAGGAAATAGTATAAAAAACGAAAATAAATATTTACAACAATGTACCAGAGAACCAAACAGACAAACAAAGCAGAAATTAATAAAAGCTTATAAAACAAGTTAGCTGTGTCTCTTTAAGTGATAAGGTAGAACCAACAAGCAATTGGAACTGCAGAAAAAACCTATTTTGTAGCTTCAGGAAGAAGATCAACAATTCGTCTGTTGGTCGGGTTTTTTTTTTTTTTTGCTTATATTTCTGCTGTATATATATATATATATATATATATATATATATATATATATATATATATATATATATATATATATATATAATGTGTGTGTTTTGTGTGTGTGTGTGTGTGAAGGTGGATGTGTGTGGGAGTGTGGGTGTATGTGTGAGTTTGTGTAAGTGTGTTTATGTGAGTGTGTGTGTGTGAGTGTATGTGTGTGTGAGTGTGTGTGTGTGTGTAAGTTTGTGTGTGTGAGAGTGTGTGTGTGTGTGTGTGAGTGAATGTGTGTGAGTGTGTGTGAGTTAGTGTGTGTGTGTGTGTAAGTGTGTGTGTATGTGTGTGTATCTGTGTGCATGTATATATATATATATATATATATATATATATATATATATATATATATATGTGTGTGTGTGTGTGTGTGTGTGTGAGTGTGTAATTTCCTTTACAAAAGTTTGGTACCGTCTCCGCAATGGTGGTTGGCTACAGCCTATGTATAACTGTTCTTTTTGAGAATATTACGTGGTAAGGCCCCAATCTTTTCCACTGTGTGACTCTCGTACCACTATCCGAAAACCCTAAAAACGGATTTTTACCCGTCCACCTCAGAAAACGAACCACTTAGTTTTCTTTCAATCTCATTAATACTGTCATTGATGCCTATTGCCTTGCCAAAAATGTCTATATGCCTTGCCTAAAAGGCGTGAAAAGGGACCCCTTTTTTCATATTATATCTGTCATTAAAATGCCAACAACATTTTTGCCGAGCCTGATCTCGAAAAGGTCCACAAGTATGAGGTTCCTCTGTATCATCATTACAGTGAGAGAAAAGGAATCCCGAAGGTAAACGGCAAGACGGAAACCATTTACCATAACAGGTGGGATGATCTGGCAAAAAAATTAATGTGTGGACTATCAGACCTGCCTTGCCTACTGTCATTCCTGCCTTGCCAACTGTCATTCCTGCCTTGCCAACTGTCATTCCTGCCTTGTCAACTGTCATTCCTGCCTTGCCAACTGTCATTCCTGCCTTGCCAACTGTCATTCCTGCCTTGCCAACTGTCATTCCTGCCTTGCTAACTGTCATTCCTGCCTTGCCAACTGTCATTCCTGCCTTGTCAACTGTCATTCCTGCCTTGCCAACTGTCATTCCTGCCTTGTCAACTCTCATTCCTGCCTTGCCAACTGTCATTTCTGCCTTGCCAACTGTCATTCCTGCCTTGCCAACTGTCATTACTGCCTTGCCAACTGTCATTCCTGCCCTGCCAACTGTCATTCCTGCCTTGCCAACTGTCAATTCCTGCCTTGCCAACTGTCATTCCTGCCTTGCTCGGACTTCAGGTTAATTCTACTCTGCATGTTTCTTCATGTTCACCGGCCGTAAAATGCAGCGGAAAGTTTTGGTTGTTCGTCTACTTCTAGACTTTAGCTCAGTTAAAGAAGCGATTTTACAGATCTGAATTTATGTATGCAGACTGTTGGTTCATTGTCTTTTAGGCAGATGCACTCTGATTTCAATAGGAGCCATCAATTAGTCGTCTTCTTTTACGACATGTTTGTTGTTGAGGCAGTAGGTCTATTCTTGTTTCCCTAACAAAGCCACACCCCATCCCCGGAACCCATATGGGAAGGGTTATTCCATAACAGTGCTGAGCTCTAGTATAACACTAATGTTAAATGGGGCTTAACAGCGATTTGTACCTGTAGGATTCTTATCCCTGAGGTGGTAATGCTGAGGACTGCAAACCAGAAGTGGACTACAACGAAAAATATACTAAGCAGAATGAGAAAGGTTTACACGAGATCATTTGACATATTCTTAATCAATCAGTCTGGAAGACTTCAACAGGCTCTGTTTCTTGTCTTAGTAGTTTACTCTGTCTCATGATATTGTCATCCCACTTTTATCGCTGTCTGTGTCTGGTTCTCTTGCCTTAGGCTTTTCCCTCAAGTACGGTTTTGAAAAGTATTGTCTTTTAAATGTGACCTAAACATTTCAATGTCTTTCTTTGTCCTACAGTAACTCTGTTTTTGTTCGCATTCCCTCAGAATCTGTGAATCTGATTGTTTCTGTTGCACTGAAATACGACCTATCTGATTGTTTTTGTTGCTCTGAAATACAACCTATCTGATTGTTTCTGTTGCCCTGAAATACGACAGATCTGATTGTTTCTGTTGCCCTGAAATACGACCTATCTGATTGTTTCTTTTGCCCTGAAATACGACCTATCTGATTGTTTTTGTTGCTCTGAAATACAACCTATCTGATTGTTTCTGTTGCCCTGAAATACGACATATCTGATTGTTTCTTTTGCCCTGAAATACGACCTATCTGATTGTTTCTGTTGCCCTGAAATACGACCTGTCTGATTGTTTCTGTTGCCCTGAAATACGACCTATCTGATTGTTTCTGTTGCCCTGAAATACGACCTATCTGATTGTTTCTTTTGCCCTGAAATACGACCTTTCTGATTGTTTCTGTTGCACTGAAATACGACCTATCTAATTGTATCTGTTGCACTGAAATACGACCTATCTGATTGTTTCTTTTGCCCTGAAATACGACCTTTCTGATTGTTTCTGTTGCACTGAAATACGACCTATCTGATTGTATCTGTTGCACTGAAATACGACCTATCTGACTGTTTCTTTTGCCCCGAAATACGACCTATCTGATTGTTTCTGTTGCCCTGAAATACGACATATCTGATAGTTTCTGTTGCCCTGAAATACGACCTATCTGATTGTTTCTGTTGCCCTAAAATAGGACCAATCTGACTGCTTCTGTTGCCCTGAAATACGACTTATCCGATTGTTTCTGTTGCCCTGAAAAACGAAATATCTGATTGTTTCTATTGCCCTGAAATACGAGCTATCTGACTGTTTCTGTTGCCCTGAAATACGACCTATTTGATTGTTTCTGTTGCACTGAAATACGACCTGTCTGATTGCTTCTGTTGTACTAAAATACGACCTATTCTTTTTGTGCGCGTACATCCACACTTCCAGAGAGATTCAGTTCGATTTTCTAGCTGCTTTTTCGTTGTCGGTTTTTGTGTCGTACAGCACGGTTGAATAAACATAATATTTTTGGACACTAATTTATAATTTGTTGTTGATCTCTCTAGCTATCAAAAATTGTCGCATTCTACTGAAGATAGTTTTAGCCAGCCCTATATCTGATTTTTATCAGCATCTCTTAATAGTGTCACACACACACACACAAGAAGATAAAACGTGTAATTTTTTCTATCATCTCTCTGATTACGAAGATGTCGACCGTTCGTCACTCCATGTCATTGTTAATTATCGCAGTTTATATTTTTCTCGTATTCTGCATCAGATCGTTGACTTGATCCTGTAGCTTTTGTTCACTTTCTGCTTGTAACATAATGTTGTTACAAATTATTAAATGAGTTTATACTGAGAAGCGATACAGTTATAACGAGTCTATGTAGACGCAATACCAAATATATCGTGATCAGATATCAGAGCTACCGTTTAACAGTAGTGGGTGCTACCGCCAAATATGCCGTGATCAGATATGGTTAAGCTACAGTTTAACAGTAGTGGGTGCTACCGTCAAATATGCCGTGATCAGATATGGTTAAGCTACCGTTTAACAGTAGTGGGTGCTACCGCCAAATATGTCGTGATCAGATATGGTTAAGCTACCGTTTAACAGTAGTGGGTCCTACCGTCAAATATATCGTGATCAGATATGGTTAAGCTACCGTTTAACAACAGTAGTGGGTGCCACCGCCAAAAATGCCGTGATCTGCTATGGTTAAGCTACCGTTTAACAACAGTAGTGGGTGCCACCGCAAAAAATGCCGTGATCAGATATGGTTAAGCTACCGTTTAACAACAGTAGTTGGTGCTACCGTCAAATATATCGTGATCAGATATGGTTAAGCTACCGTTTAACAACAGTAGTTGGTGCTGCCGCCAAATATATCGTGATCAGATATGGTTGAGCCACCGTTTTACAGTAGTGGTTGCTACCGCCAAATATATCGTGATCAGATATGGTTAAGCTACCGTTTAACAACAGTAGTGGTTGCTACCGCCAAATATATCGTGATCAGATATGGTTAAGCTACCGTTTAACAACAGTAGTGGTTGCTACCGCCAAATATATCGTGATCAGATATGGTTGAGCCACCGTTTGACAGTAGTGTGTGCTACTCTATTAACGCCGAAATTTTAGCGGTCTATATCAAACTTGACATCCCACATAGTTCTCAGGGCCTCACATGGTGCTCAGGGCCTCAAGTGTAGGAGCACACATGGGAAGATATTAATCTTATTCTGGGAATATATTGACCTTATCCTGGTAGAAGGAAACGCAGCCTGAAAACGTAATGATTTGGCAGGGAAAATGAGACTCGGTTGGCAGAGAGGGAATCTCTAACAGGCTGACTGACAGAGCACTGTGCTTCTAATCTGGAACCTTCTGGAGCATGCTTTGCTTCAAACATTTTGGTGTTACCATTCTTCTGAAGCAAACAAGACCGACCGAAGGAATAATCATAGTGATGGGGCGACACGGTGACTCTACAATACTGACCAAGCTTTCTGCTACCCAAAGGAAGAAATTCATGTATGGACATAATTGACAATCGGCTGACCTAGTGGTTGCAACGTTGGGCTGTCATGCGGACGACCCGGGTTTGACCCCCAGTAAGGCAATCGTTTTCTTTTTCTTTTTGCCCGGGGCAAAATTGAACATCCTAACCTGAAAAGTCCGTGGCGACAGCACTAACCACGCGACCCTAGATCCTCAGGCCCACGTCCCTTTGTCTATACCGCCCTAAAAAGGTGGTAAAACAGTAACAGTTAACCTAATTCACGAAGGGCTACGATTATGCCATATCTTCTCCGTGTGTGTTCCGGGGCCCTTTTGTAGAGAAAACAAGAATAGACCCATTGCCTGCGCAAAATCATGTCGAAAGAGTCGACTAAATAGGAGCTTCCTTTGAAGTCGAACATCTGCTTGAGAGGCAAGGAAACAATAGTCTGCATGTAAATTATCAGACCTGTTAAACGGATGTGCACGCATTGGGAAAAACATCACCCTTGTCCCCCTCGCCCTCCCCGCTCCCACAAGGGACTTGAACCGGTACGATGTATTTTACAACAGCATCCTTCCAAAGTATGTATGCATCTTACAACAGAAGAGACTTTTTGCCAGCCAAACGAGACATTTTGCCAACCAAACGAGACTAAACTAGGCTTACTATAGAAGATAGAAGGTTATTGCCATCCGAGGCCATCTGCCGCAGAAACATCTGCATAATTTGTGAAACAGCCGACATTCAGAAGTTGTGTCAATATGTGGCGTCACCACCTTCTGTTGTTGTTTGTTCACCATCAGCAGATTGCGGAGCAGAGAAACGTGTGAGATACGAGGGTGTGTGTGTGTGCATGTGTGTGGGCGTGCGTGTGTGTGTAGACAGAAAAACAGTTGGACAAACGGTCAGCGAGATAGACAGAGATATGGACGAAATGATGATCAGGTAAACGGAAAGAAGGACGGGCGGACAGATAAACAGACAGTTCGATAGTTATATGGATAAACAATCACACATAAGGGAACAGACAGACAGACAGACAGACAGACAGACAGACAGACAGACAGACAGACAGACAGACAGACAGACAGACAGACAGGCAGGCAGGCAGGCAGGCAGGCAGGCAGGCAGGCATACAGACAGACAGATTAGATAGATAGATAGATAGATAGATAGATAGATAGATAGATAGATAGATAGATAGATAGATAGATAGATAGATAGATAGATAGATAGATAGATAGATAGATAGATAGATAGATATCGATAGATCGGTCGGTCGGTCGGTCCGGTCGGTCGGTTCGGTCGGTCGGTCGGTCGGTCGGTCGGTCCGGTCGGTCGGTCGATAGATAGATAGATCGATCGGTCGGTAGATAGATAGATAGATAGATAGATCGGTCGATCGATAGATCGATCGGTAGGTAGATAGATAGATAGATCGATCGATAGATCGATCGATAGATCGATAGGTCGGTCGGTCCGGTATCGGTAGATCGGTCGGTCGATAGGTCGGTCGGTAGGTCGGTCGGTCGGTCGGTCGATAGATAGATCGGTCGGTCGGTCGGTAGATCGATCGATAGAATAGATAGATAGATCGGTCGGTCGGTCGGTCGTCGGATCGATAGATAGATAGATAGGATAGGATGGATAGATAGGATGGATGGATGATGGAGGATAGATAGGATAGATAGATATGGATGGATAGATAGATAGATAGATAGATAGATAGATAGATAGATAGATAGATAGATAGATAGATAGATAGATAGATAGATAGATAGATAGATAGATAGATAGATAGATAGATAGATAGATAGATAGATAGATAGATAGATAGATAGATAGATAGATAGATAGATAGATAGATAGATAGATAGATAGATAGATAGATAGATAGATAGATAGATAGATAGATAGATAGATAGATAGATAGATAGATAGATAGATAGATAGATAGATAGAGATAGATAGATAGATAGATAGATAGATAGATAGATAGATAGATAGATAGATAGATAGATAGATAGATAGATAGATAGATAGATAGATAGATAGATAGATAGATAGATAGATAGATAGATAGATAGATAGATAGATAGATAGATAGATAGATAGATAGATAGATAGATAGATAGATAGATAGATAGATAGATAGATAGATAGATAGATAGATAGATAGATAGATAGATAGATAGATAGATAGATAGATAGATAGATAGATAGATAGATAGATAGATAGATAGATAGATAGATAGATAGATAGATAGATAGATAGATAGATAGATAGATAGATAGATAGATAGATAGATAGATAGATAGATAGATAGATAGATTAGATAGACAGATAGAAGAAATTGTATTTTAGAAGGTTTACAAATTTAATACGCAAGCCCGTCTTACATAACGCCCATCCAAACAGCCACCGTTCAAAGAACAGTTTTATTTTATCGATAAAGCATGTTATGTTTATATAACCATAAAAGAAAATTAGTAAACACGGAAATGAGAAGGGCTGTAGGAGTGACAATAAGAGATAAGATTAGGAATGAGATCATAAGAGAAAAAGTCGGCACAGAACCAATTCTGGATTACTTACGAAGACAGCAAGTGAAATGATTTGCCCACTTAGAGAGAATGCCTTGTGACACCATACCATACAAAGCATACATGGGAAGAGAAGAAGGACGTTGAGCACGAGGTAGATCAAGAACAAGATGGAAGGATAACATCAGAAAAACTCTACAACAGCACGATGTGCCTATGGTCGAGGCGGCCAGAAGAGCTAGAAACAGAACCCTTATATCTCCCTCGACACCCACAGCGGTAAAAAAGGAAGTGAAGAAGAAGAAGAAGAAGAAGATGTTTATACAACAATATGCATATTATAAATTTAAAAAAAAAACGTTATGATTGGTAAAATGCATGGACACACTCGCGCGCGTACACACACACACACACACTCACACACACACAACACACACACACACACACATACATAAACACACACTCATGCCCTTCCTCCCCCCATCCCATGATAAATTGAAAAGAGAAAATGTCTGTTCGCCTGTATGCCTGTACCTATCAGTACCGAAACCCCCCTTCCCCATCAACTGCCCCCAGTAAACATTCTAGAGATACAATCTCAAGCCAGATTCCAGATCTGGAGACGGAAGGTCTGCTGCATGGCAAGTTTCTCCCAACAAATATACAGTGATGAAACATTTGCTTTGGTCTGACACTTTAGATTCTCAATCCCCTTTTCTCTGTTTCTCTCTTTCCTTCTCTCTCAATGTGTGTATGTGTTTTTTTTTTCTTTCTATGTAACACTGTTTCTCTTTGCGTCTCTGTCTTTCTACATATGTCCGTCTGTCTGCCTATCTATTTGTCTGACTGTCTCACTCTTTCGCTCTCTCGCTCTATATGTGCTTTGTATATCTCTCTGCTTTTATGCCAATGTTTTTAAATCTCTCTCAGTTAATCTCTGTCCTCCTTATTTTCTTGCTTTCTATACACATCCATCTGTCTGGCTCAACACCTCTGCTTTCTGTTTTTCTTCCTCCCTCTGTCTTCCTCTCTCTATCTTGCACGCTCTTTTCCTATCTCTCTATTTCTCTATTTTTTCTCTCACTGTCGTCTCTATCTATTTATCTAATCTATCTATCTATCTATCTAATCTATCTATCTATCTATCTATCTATCTATCTATCTATCTATCTATCTATCTATCTATCTATCTATCTATCTATCTATCTATCTATCTATCTATCTATCTATCTATCTATCTATATCTATCTATCTATCTATCTATCTATCTATCTATCTATCTATCTATCTATCTATCTATCTATCTATCTATCTATCTATCTATCTATCTATCTATCTATCTATCTATCTATCTATCTATCTATCTATCTATCTATCTATCTATCTATCTATCTATCTATCTATCTATCTATCTATCTATCTATCTATCTATCTATCTATCTATCTATCTATCTATCTATCTATCTATCTATCTATCTATCTATCTATCTATCTATCTATCTATCTATCTATCTATCTATCTATCTATCTATCTATCTATCTATCTATCTATCTATCTATCTATCTATCTATCTATCTATCTATCTATCTATCTATCTATCTATCTATCTATCTATCTATCTATCTATCTATCTATCTATCTATCTATCTATCTATCTATCTATCTATCTATCTATCTATCTATCTATCTATCTATCTATCTATCTATCTATCTATCTATCTATCTATCTATCTATCTATCTATCTATCTATCTATCTATCTATCTATCTATCTATCTATCTATCTATCTATCTATCTATCTATCTATCTATCTATCTATCTATCTATCTATCTATCTATCTATCTATCTATCTATCTATCTATCTATCTATCTATCTATCTATCTATCTATCTATCTATCTTTTCGGCTTGTCTGTCTACCTGCACGTCTGTCTGTCCGACTGCCTGCCTCTATATCTGTCTGCTTGCCTGTATGTGTGCCTGTATGGCTGTGTGCCTGCCTGTCTGTCCCCTTCCTTCTCTCTCCATTAACTCACACAAACCTGCAAAAGCCGTTACGTTCCTAAACATGCCTTGTTCATGTCCAACTCGCTGAGATCTCACTCCAGAGAGACGTGGATACACACAGCCCTCACACAGACCCAACATTATACCGCCCTGTATCAGATCTGCGGCCAGAAGAACATACATGTCTACCTGCATTTCTTCACTGCTGTGGATCGTCAGAATAACCTAAATCTAATCTGCAGTTTGGCTTTTACAATTTACAAGTTTTAAGCTCGGTCCAAAAAATGACGATTTAACGCTGAAGAACGACGCAGCTCGTCTTGGAAACTCTACAGCACCACGAAGCAGGACCTTAAATCTCCCTCGACACACGCAGCTGTAAACGAGGACGTAAAGAAGAAGAGGAAGATCGCGCCTTCATTTGTTTTTTGCGTTCCACATCACCTCTTCCTTTTCCTATTTTGTATAGTTATTCACTTGACCGCTATGTCGATTTGTCTATATAATATGAGTCTAGCCCAATATACCCATAAAGGCGTGCTAAAGTGCTTTATGTTTTTACCATGTGTGAAGACTAGTGAGCAGGATATTCTGCCACTTCTTGCAGCTGTTGTAGTTAGTGTCAACAAAGCTTTTGGCCGAAACATCTGTGTTTTCTTGTATGAGTCCGTTGTCCCCTTCCTTCCTTCGTTAAAATTCATAGTCGCCGTTTAGTGGACAATGACACAAAGGCCAGACGGGATGCTGATGATGATGATGATGATGATGATGATGCCGAGGATGATGAGGATAAAGATGAGGATGACAAGGATGAGGATCGCGAAGATAATGATGATGCCGAGGATTGTGATGAGGATGACGAGGACGTTGATGAGAATAGTGATGAGGATGATGAGGATGGTGATGTGGAGGATGATGACGATGACGAGGTTGGAGATGAGGATAGTGATGAGGATGATGAGGATTATGATGACGAGAATGGCGACGATGATAACAGTGATGATTATAAAGACGAGGGTTGTGATGAGGATGATGATGATGATAAGGACTATGATAATGACATCGTGTAAAAGGTAAAACTATGTAGATTCCCATACCAAACAAAATTGATGCTACAAGTATACCAGCGATATCAAACAATGAAAACACTCATTTGAAGACACTATACCCATACAGCACTTGTGGCTAACGTTCATAGACGGAGCGCGTCTTTTAATGGCCGTACCGGCACTTCTTTCCACTTTTTCAGTCCCGAAGGGTTTAACATCAAGATGGGCGTAAAGGAAAACTATGTAGGAACCTATACACGTATGATGCGTTCCCTGAGACTGAAGGAGTTGACGCATCATTTTCCAGCACTTCTGTTATAAAAACTGTGTTTTAGACAATTTGTGTTAGGGGCAAACATCTAATAATGAAAATATTCTATGTCTACGCTGTTTGACGGATTTGATCCAACCTGAAATATATCTAACTGTGGCTAGAGCACTAGGCTCCCACTGCTGGAGACCCGAGTACAATCTTCAGTAAAAGAATGAGATTTATTTATGTCGGGGGCAAAGATAACAGTTCTAGCCTTCTCAATTTGTGGCACCCGAGTTCCATCTTCTGTAAAGGGAAGGAGATTTATTTATGTCAATTGCAACAAAAAAAAAAAAAAAATTCTAGCCTGCACAGTTTGTGGCGCCTGCACTAGCCCTACCCCACATTGCAAGTTTTAATCGGGAAAGTTCCATCTTCGTACCAAAAGGATCACCCATAGTTTCACCGTTTCTGCCTCCCCCCCCCCCCCCCCCCCCCCCAAAAAAAAAAGCCACAAAATGTCCACCACTGCGCCTTGTAAATATATTTATATAGACTGCAGTTTCAGCAGCGCCAATAGCTTTTAAAAGCAGTTATTAGATGGGAGTAAAAACAGTTTCCTAATTAATCACAGGTAAGAGTAAACAGTTCTGACAGTGATGTAGAATGGCAATCAGCGTGTGATAATCTGTTACTTCGTAGAATTTGGTATTTTCTGCGCGTGCTCTTTCCAAGATCAAGCAGATATTTCATGCTGAATGTACCAAACAGGCTTAAATATTACAAATCATTTCAATCCAAATTTTTCTCTGTGGTCAGTGAGAAGACTCTGGAGAATACCTTAAAGTGACACTGCCTTTGGACTGTCGGTGGGAGAAGTATTTTCATTCTAGTTACCGTACTGTGCATGGTTGGAGTTTGAATTTTGTAACTTTTAATCAAAGAAATTTCGAAGCTATTTCCTCTTCTTCTTCTTATCTACTGTCTCTACTTGTTCTTCTTGTTCTTCTTGTTCTTCTTCTTCTTCTTTTTCTTCTTCTTCTTCTTATTCTTCTTTCTTCTTCTTCTTCTTTCTTCTTCTTCTTCTTCTTCTTCTTCTTCTTCTTCTTCTTCTTCTTCTTCTTCTTCTTCTTCTTCTTCTTCTTCTTCTTCTTCTTCTTCTTCTTCTTCTTCTTCTTCTTCTTCTTCTTCTTCCTCATCTTCTTCTTCTTCTTCTTCTTCTTCTTCTCTTCTTCTTATTCTTCTACGTAACCTTCTTCTTTCACTTTTCTTCCCTTCTTCTTCTTCTTCTTCTTCTTCTTCTTCTTCTTCTTCTTCTTCTTCTTCTTCTTCTTCTTCCTGATGTCTCTCCCTCTTATACCCCTACGTATCCTCTTCTTTCACATTTTCTAACCCTTTGTGTCTATCTTTACCCAATACAGTAAACAGTATCACAATATTCTGATGATCTTCATCAGCACAAATCAGCATGTTCATTCAAAGAAATTGTAGATTCGGCCACCACCTTAGAAACTCAACGAGTCAACAGTCCTCCCCGGAAACATCGATTGAACCCTCGCCTAGGAACAATAAATTAGTCTTCGCTCCTGGAAACTCAGCGGCCACCCTAGAAATTTACTGATTAAGGCGGCCGCCATGGAAACTCGGTAATTAAGCCTTCCCAGTGGAAACTCAATAATTTAGTTTTCGTTCCATGAAACAGTGATTCAGGCGTTCACCCTGAAAACTCAGCGATTCAGCCATCGAGCACGGAAACTTAGCGTGTCATCTCTCGCCACTGAAAACTCTGCGCTTCAACCCTTGCCAGCGATTCAACCTTCGTGCCCGGAAACTCACCATTTTAGCCTCCGCCCCTGGGAACTCAGGCGCAGTACATTGTCTGTAAACGGCAATTCGGCAGTTGCATCTGACACTCAGCGACAAGTGAAGTGGCCACTCAAAGTTAACAATTAGTAACATTAATGAACAGTACGCCCAGGTTATTCTGTATCGGGATAGAAAACACTCAAGCTGATTTGTTCCTACATCTTAATACAACTACTTCTATACTATTTAATTTTTATGGGGCGTATATTTCTAAATGACGAGCTAGCTAGCCTCGATAAAGTCTTCTCAGTGGCCTTTATACGGCATGCATTGTCGGTTGCAATATTATTACCCTCATAAACACAGGCAATATACAGGGTAACACTTTTTTTCATATTGTATTAGACAATTTTACGTTCAGTAATTTGCCGCAGCCATTTAAACGGCCAGCTCTTGATACCACTGTCGAAACCAACGCACGGCAGTCTGCTACCAAATCTAACGCAGCTAAGATCAAATGCATCTAGGCAGCAGGAATTCCAATAGGATTCCTTTTAAAAGAAAATGTTTTTACTCAACGACGTTCAACTGGCGTTATAGCTATCCAAGCTGCGGAGGTTTTCGGCGATAGAACAAGAAGAATCTTGTGTTATTTTGCGCATCTTCCGTGGCCTGAAAGTTCTGTATTTGTTGCAGTCTCTGGGTTTAATGATTCTTTCCTCCAAGTCAAACTGCTCATTCCATATCCTGCTGTCAAATGTGTTCATCTTTGTCCTTTCATTTCTAATGTTTCCTTCTTGGTTTCAGCATCTTCTGATTTGGCCAGGCGTATATAGTAGGAGAGCTAGCTTCTCAACATAACGTCCTTTGGACCACCATTTATAATTTTAAAATTGTGAGTATTTTACTTGGCCAAAAAGGAACTTAAAACAGTTTTTGGGTTAGCGAATTCAGAACGCCAAAGTCACAAATGCCGACTGCAAATGCACTAGCGCAGCACACACACACACACACACACACACACACACACACACACTCACACACACACACACAAATAATAGGATGCTTAAAAAGAGGTGTTTTTACAGCGAACTGGCGTTATAGTAGTAACGCGGGTCAAGGATGTGCTGAGGCTGCACTGTGACTACTACTATACTACCAATGCGTGTGCTGCTTTTATACCACCTGAACTGTTGCTTCTATCTTTTGTCTGTTTCTACTGCTCAACTAACTGTCATTACTGCTGCTGCGGTCTTCTTCGTCTACTACACACACCACTTGCTGATTGATCTATATAGGGGACTACTATAGTTTGGATGCCTGTTACTCTTTGCTCACTTGAGATACTACTACTATACTACCATTGCTGCTACTGCTGCTTTTCTAGTAAAGTTAAGATACTTTTTCACGCCCTAGGCGCAATAGATATATGGGAAGAGAGTCCCATATTTTTACAGTCCAATCGGCACTAGATGGGTGATGTGGTCAGCATTACTATACGCCGTCTTTACTTCTGCTGTTTCTAGCCTCCTGGTACTCCATTGCTAGGCCACCATCAGACTGCTGTTTGCTACTGCTGCTACTGCTGCTACCATACTACTGCTGCTGCTGCTGCTGTTTCTACTACTACTATACTACCATTGCTGCTGCTGCTGCTTCTACTACTACTATACTACCATTGCTGCTGCTGCTGCGGCTGCTGCTTCTATTACTATTACTGCTAATCTACTACTGCTGTTACCATTTCCACCACAAGCACAAACACTTCTGCCGCTTGCAGTTTATTAAATACAGCGTGTAATGATATTTTTAGTTTGCCTGCCTGCAGCCATACATCCCCCAGAGAACTAGTTTAATCACCCCGCACTGCACGTATTGATCACGTCTCATTATGTTTTCACCGCAAACTTTCTCAGTCAACTTGCGTCTCACATTGCCAAGTGGAGACTAACTGGTAGGACAAGAACTGGTAGCAAAGCATCTCTTTAACAGTCGTCTTGTGGAGTGAGCATATGTGGGTGCGTGTGTGTTTTTGTGTGCGTGTGAGTATGTAGGATAGCTAGATAGGGGTGGAGGGGGTACATAGGGTAGAGAATGCCGGTGAGAGGGTGTGTCTGTATTTCAATACGTGGAAATGAGTCTATTTGTGTCAGGGTGTAAAAAAGTGAAGGGTATATATGTGTAGGGAGCATTTGTGAGGGCCCGCATGTGTGTGTGTGTGAGTGTGCGTGCATGTTTGCGGGAAAGAGTGTGTGGAAAATGTATGTGTAAAAATGTGAACATTCATATGTTTGCGTATGGTTCTTTGCTTTACTGTCTATTCCTAACGACGTCCATAAAACACAGGCAAAGTTAAGGTAAAGTCGAGAGATGTGAACCAGCGTTATTTTACAAAGTTATAAAACAAAATTACTCTGCCACTAGTACGGTAATAAGTAGTACAGTGAAGAACCCTTTTCCACGCCTTTAGGCGCATAGGGCATATAGGGCTAGACCTATATTTTTATAGACCAATCTGCACGACATGGGTGATGTGTTCAGCATCACGCCGGCCGCCTTTACTTCCCGGGACTGCACCCGGTACCCACTCAGGCTGGGTTGACCTGGAAGCCAAGGTGATTTTGAAAATAGTCCGGCTCCGCGAACCCACGACATTCCGATCGGCGACGAGCGTCTAGCCGCTTGGCCACAGAGACTCCCACCAGTACGGATAGCTGATAAGAAACTGTCCGCCTGATGTTGTGCCCATAAATGTGGACTGTACACTTCTAATCTTGTGCCCATAAATGTGGACTGTACATTTCTGATGTTGTGCCTATAAATGTGGACTGTACACTTCTGATGTTGTGACCATAAATGAGGACTGTACACTTCTGATGTTGTGCCCATAAATGTGGACTGTACACTTCTGATGTTGTGCCCATAAATGTGGACTGTACACTTCTAATGTTGTGCCCATAAATGTGGACTGTACACTTCTGATGTTGTGCCCATAAATGTGGACTGTACACTTCTGATGTTGTGCCCATAAATGTGGACTGTACACTTCTGATGTTGTGCCCATAAATGTAGACTGTACACTTCTGATGTTGTGCCCATGAATGTGGACTGTACACTTCTGATGTTGTGCCCATAAATGTGGACTGTACACTTCTGATGTTGTGACCATAAATGTGGACTGTACACTTCTGATGTTGTGCCCATAAATGTGGTCTCTACACTTCTGATGTTGTGCCCATAAATGTGGACTGTACACTTCTGATGTTGTGCCCATAAATGTGGACTGTACATTTCTGATGTTGTGCCCATAAATGTGGACTGTACACTTCTGATGTTGTATCCATGAATGTGGACTGTACACTTCTGATGTTGTGCCCATAAATGTGGACTGTACACTTCTGATGTTGTGAAAATAAATGTGGACTGTACACTTCTGATGTTGTGCCCATAAATGTGGTCTCTACACTTCTGATGTTGTGCCCATAAATGTGGACTGTACACTTCTGATGTTGTGCCCATAAATGTGGACTGTACACTTCTGATGTTGTGCCCATAAATGTGGACTGTACACTTCTGATGTTGTGCCCATAAATGTGGACTGTACACTTCTGATGTTGTGACCATAAATGAGGACTGTACACTTCTGATGTTGTGCCCATAAATGTGGACTGTACACTTCTGATGTTGTGCCCATAAATAATTACTGTCCGCTTCTAGTGGTAAGCAGTTATCTTTATGAGGTAATATTTTATTCTTCGTGAATCACGTAGATTGCGTTTACAGAAGCAAAATGGCAAAGCATTGCTTGGCCTCAAAAAGTGCAGATGTCGAGCAATATAAACTATTCTGAAAAAAACAATAATAATTAAGGCTGAGTTATTAAATCGCCCGTTTTTTTTTTTTTTTAGTTTACGGGAAAGCCGTACGCCATAACAATTATAGATAACCCTGACGCAAATGTCAAAATTATGTCCCTTTCAGTAGCTGTTGTTTTTTTTTTTTTTAAAGAGTAGAATAATTATCTTTAGGTCGGTATAAGTCCAGGTTTCAATTTCAATGAAAATGGGTCACCCCAAAATTAATCTGTTCCTGTGAATAAAGTGAAAATCCAGGAAATGTCATTTACAGTATATTTAAAAAGCAAATACACAAACAATAATTCTTTAAAACAAAAGCAAAGAAACATCAATACGCAGTAAATACATAGGCAAGCGCTAGAATTGCCTAATCCTACAGTCACAACCATACTTGCAATTTATCCTTAATGGAAATAGTCAGTCACCACAAGTTAATCGTACACACGCAACATTATTGCATACGGCACTTAGCTATCTTAAACGGAACAGCAGAAATTTTTTTAAACATTGTGTCAGAAACGCGGCTGCTGACGATAATAAGTAAAATAGTAATAATTGTCCCAGTTATGTGTATGTTGGACACCTTCGCTGCAATACGTTTCGGCCCTCATTCCACTACTGCAAAGTACATCTAATGCCTGATAATGTCTGTATGTACGTGATATCCTTCCAAAGCAAACCACTTTGCCTATCAGTAAGATAAGCATAAAATTTGTTTTAAACTGATCAGTTATACCCGCTAAGCAAAGATCGCTTTCGAGAGCGATTAAATCTAGTATAATACTTTACACGTTGGAGGGCGCGTTTTGCCTGCACGATATTTTATATGAATCTTTCAACGCAATGGGATCTTCCATTTCAAAAATCTATTTACTTTATATGCTTATCAGTATGATGTTTCCAGCTTCAAATATTATGTAAAATATCATATTTTAATCGCGTAGGTGACGGCATTGATTCCAAGGTGAAGTTTTGAGATAGCTATAGAAGCGAGCGTGTGAAGCAATACATTTTTTTATTAAGGATACGTAGTCTGAACACAGTGATAAATTCAGATAAGGGTTTTCAAAGCAAATACGAAGGAATGCATACAGCTAGGATATTGATTTATTTAGTCTGAAGGTTATTATTTTATTATTCACAAACCAATTGTATATTCTTTATAGAACCTTACTCAAATAAAACCAGCTTTTGTTGACTGTTTTTACCAGGCAGATTTGCTCTCGATTGTTTGCCATTCCTTTCTGTGCGAGATTCTGGTGTGCGGGGCAATAAGCAGTATGAGTGACTGGCTGTTGCCACTTCTCTTAACGGTGAGCACTTTATGGTAGAGCAAATCTGGTGAAGATTCTCTGAGATTAAGTGGACAGTGCAGTAGAGCACACAGAGACTATAACCTGAAAGATGAATTCAGTAGGGATTAAGAAGATTTTCTGGAATATATTCAAGAAGAAACGTGGGTGTATTTTAATCAGGTTGCAAGTGGTACATTTAGCATGTAGACTCTTCTGTGTCTACTGAGGCAGGAGAGGGATCACGCGTGGGAATGTCCCGTGTGCAGTGATGTCATTTCATATATTCATTCATTTATTCATTCATTTATTTATTTATTCTGTCATTCATTCTGAACTATTTGAAATTCATATCAGAGTCTAAATTAAAGCAGTGTGATCTGATACCACATCGCCTCTCTCTCTCTTCATCTCTCTCTCTCTCTCTATCTCTCTCTCCATCTCTTTATCTCTCTCTCTCTCTCTCTCTCTCTCTCTCTCTTCACACCTGTCATTGTCGTAATTATGTAACATACTTCTGAACTCCTAAGCCATATACGACAAAGGGTATCTAATCTTCTTCTTCATGTCCTATTTGACCACTTAGGCTGACGATAGAGACAGAAGGTTCGTCTTATTGCTCTTCTGGCCTCGTCGAGCATAGAGACATCGTGATATTAGAGTGTTTGTCTAATGTTATCTTTCCATCTTAATCTTAACCTACCTTGTGCTCTACGTCGTTCTCCTCTTGTGGAGTATGACTTGTTTAGTATGGCGCCGCAAGGCATTATTTCTCAGTAGGGAAACCATTTGATTTGCAGTCTTCATATGTAGGTAAGTAAAAGAATTTTGACACGCTTTTATAAGTATTAGGCATATAGGGCTAGACCTATATTTTATAGACCAATCAGCACTTGGTTGGTGATTTGAGAAGCATTACAGCGACTGCCTCATCTTCCTGGACTGCATCTGGTAGCCACTTAAGTTGGGGTCGACCTTGGAGCTAAGGTCATTTAAAAAAAAAAAAAGTATAGATCCGTCTGGATCTGAAGCCAGACCTTCAGTCCACAGGCAAGCATCTAGTCGCTAAACCACGGCGACTCCCATCTTCGTTTGTAATTTAGAAATAATCGTGTCAGTCTTTTAATGAATATAATGCTTAACAATAACACAGAAAGGATTTTGGGTTAAATGTATTAAGGTTAAATGAATATTTCCTGAGTACAACAGATATACGTTGCTAGAATCACATTTTTACAAACCACTCGATCGGCGAACTGACTAATTTAATACACATCACCTTTATTTCCCAGTGAGCTGCCATGGCAAAGCGGCTAGACGCTCGCCTTGTAGCCCGAAGATTGAAGGATCAAATCTGCACCCCGTCGCACTTTTTTAAGTGACTACGGCTTCCAGGTCGACCTACCCTAAAATGGGTACCAAATCAAGCTTTGGAAAGTAAAGGCGGCTTGTGTGATATTGACCATATCAGCAATCAAACGCTGATAACTATACAACAAATGTTTAGGACTATATACCCAGAACGCGTTACAGCGTAAGGACAATGGTTCTATACTTTTTATTTTTCCAGAGCGTTTTCTGGTGTCTGTTTCAGACACTTGTTGTCAATGTCAAAGTTCTCCTTACATTTCTAAATGAGGATTTCAACATATGACACATGAACCGTTAGACAAGCAATGCTATTCACTTTGCAACTACTGCTGCTGCACATTCTTCTCCTCCACGGCTCCAGTCTTCCTTATTCCTGTTTCTTCTCCTTTCTTCTTTTTCTTCTTCTTCTTCTTCTTCTTCTTCTTCTTCTTCTTCTTCTTCTCTTCTTCTTCTTCTTCTTCTTCTTCTTCTTCTTCTTCTTCTTCTTCTTCTTCTTCTTTTCTTCTTCTTCTGCTTCTCCCCCTCCTCCTTTTCTTCTTCTTCTTCTTCTTCTTCTTCTTCTTCTTCTTCTTCTTCTTCTTCTTCTTCTTCTTCTTCTTCTTCTTCTTCTTCTTCTTCTTCTTCTTCTTCTTCTTCTTCTTCTTCTTCTTCTTCTTCTTCTTCTTCTTCTTCTTCTTCTTCTTCGTCTCCTCCTCCTCCTTCTTCTTCTTGTTATTGTTCTTGTTCTTGTTCTTCTTCTTCTTCTTCTTCTTCTTCTTCTTCTTCATCTTCTTCTTCTTCTTCTTCTTCTTCTTCTTCTTCTTCTTCTACTTCTTCTTTTTCTTCTTCTTCTTCTTCTTCTTCTTCTTCTTCTTATTCTTCTTCTTCTTCTTCTTCTTCTTCTTCTTCTTCTTCTTCTTCTTCTTCTTCTTCTTCTTCTTCTTCTTCTTCTTCTTCTTCTTCTTCTTCTTCTTCTTCTTCTTCTCCTTCTTTTTCTTCTTCTTCTTCTTTCCCACCCCCTCCCCTCCTCCTCTGCCTGCTCCTCCTCCTCCTGGGCACATTTTGAAAGAATGTCTTTCACACTATATTACGGTTTACATCAAAGATACAACATTTACGCCATCCTTCGCAAACATATCATTTCAATAAACCCTTAATAAATTACATTTTAGACATACTCTTAAAGGACCATATAAAAAAAAGTTAAATTAAACCTGATGTTAAACTAGTCAGCTAAACAATTTCAGAATTAAGAAATCCAAAATGAACGTTAAAGGTACAACGCCTTTATCAACATATGATAGAAACGGACACAGACACGTTTACGAACAAGAATATATACAAATCACTTAGCTTAACCAACATGGGTGCCCTGGCCAAACAGTGAGATCTAAATTACCAAATAAACTTCATCTTTGTGTTCTTCTTGTCAGTTCTTCCGATGCGAAGAAAACACATAACTTTGCGAAGTTTGTCCTGCAACTCTTGTCCTCTCCTGACATAGACAGCTTAGTTTTCATTGGAATCTCTTCGTCTTCTTCTATTCTGTACTTTTGGAATGACTCGCAGCTTCAGTACAGGAATAGATCTCTGGGACGTGATCTTTAGTACGCTTCGTACAAAGATTTTTCAGTGCAATATTTCTGTGGCATACGTGGTCGACCTTTGGCTCTGTTACCGTTGTATCTGTATAACATTGCTATCTGTTGTGCCCTGTCTGTTGCCAATCTTGTTACATGGCCACACTATTTGATTTGTCGTCTACCTATTATTGTTGAGTATTGGTTCTGTACCTAAGTCGATCTTTTATCGTCACACCTAGCAAAGTACTAAATATTTCATTTCCGTCGTAAAAATTTTCCGTCTGCCCTCTGAAGACAGTGTCCATGTATGACATTGATCGCGTCGGAATGCCAACTAGAAATACCCAGGAATGTCTACTGCTGGTACATAACATGCCTCCAGCACTTGTTACATCTTCTGTGCTGCTTCTCCACATGGGCAAAAGTCTGAGTTCCCAGTGTTGGGTCTCGTGTAATGTGGATGCGGAATCAGCTGTGTCAAGTTGGCGGTCTTTACACAGTGGTCTGTTTCTTTCACATTAGAAGGTTTATTGGGTCCTCATGATTGTTTTATGGATAGGAAGTGTTCCAGTGGGTCCTCATGATTGTTTTATGGATAGGAAGTGTTCCGATGGGTCCTCATAGTTGTTTTATGGATAGGAAGTGTTCCGATGGGTCCTCATAGTTGTTTTATGGATAGGAAGTGTTCCGATGGGTCCTCATAGTTGTTTTATGGATAGGAAGTGTTCCGGCGGGTCCTCATAGTTGTTTTATGGATAGGAAGTGTTCCGATGGGTCCTCATAGTTGTTTTATGGATAGAAAGTGTTCCGATGGGTCCTCATAGTTGTTTTGTAGATAGGAAGTGTTCCAATGGGTCCTCATGATTGTTTTGTAGATAGGAAGTGTTCCAATGGGTCCTCATGATTGTTTTGTAGATAGGAAGTGTTCCGATGGGTCCTCATAGTTGTTTTATGGATATAAAGTGTTCCAGTGGGTCCTCATGATTATTTTGTGGATAGGAAGTGTTTCAATGGGTCCTCATGATTGTTTTATCGATATAAAGTGTTCCAATGGGTCATCATGATTGTTTTATCGATATAAAGTGTTCCAATGGGTCCTCATGATTGTTTTATCGATATAAAGTGTTCCAATGGGTCCTCATGATTGTTTTATCGATATAAAGTGTTCCAATGGGTCCTCATGATTGTTTTGAGGAGAGAAAATGTTCCAATGGGTCTTTGTTTTATGGATAGAAAGTGTTCCAGTGGGTCCTCGTGATTATTTTGTGGATAGGAAGTGTTCCGATTGGTCCTCCTGATTGTTTTGTAGATAGGAAGTGTTCCAATGGATTCTCATGACTGAACTGAGATTAGTTTTGTTTTTCGCCAAGACTGCACTAACTAATGAACCGTTAAATTTCTCCTAGATTATACCGCACGTGGAAACTGAATATACTCCAGGCGACATGTGGGTCTGAAGATTGACACACGTACCTCCCTATAGAGTTAATGTCCAACGCTAATCACAGCCCGTGTCTAAACTGTCATAAATAATAACAGACTTGCCCGTCTTCGGTTATTTGGCTTCCATTACGAACTGCACTGTCTTATGTTGTTCCTGCAGACTTTCTTTTTAGTGAACCAAGGGAGCTTTGGGATTTATATCCTGCTCCCTATTTGCTGTAGTGTGTTCGTGTGTGTGAGTTGGGAAGGGGTGGGGGTTGTGTGTGTGTGTGGGGGGGTGTGTTTTTGGGGGTGTGTGTGGGTAGTGTTGTGGTGTGTGTGGGTAGTGTTGTGTGTGTGTGTGTGGGTATGTGTGTTGTGTGTGTAATTTTTAAACTTAAAATTCCTAAATAGGTATATGAACATAGCATGCTTTATTGATACAATATGCCCGGCTCGCTAGCGTAGTTGGTTGAAGCTGACTTCGCGGCGGCCGGATGACGAACCCATTGTGGTCCGGGTTCACTCCCATGGGTAAGCAGAAAAGCCACATTTCTCCCAGATTTATGGAATTAAGACCGAATGTTGTGATATCTAACCATTCGGCCTTAATAAGCCAAACTGGTGGTTCCTGGATGCTTGATAAATAAACAAATTAATAAAATACAACAGCGGTCTGAAAGATCATTGTTTGGAAGGGGTGAAAATACACAGGACTGCAAGGTCGGATTTCCACTTGACCAGGCCCTAACCTTTAAAAAAAACCCGTTAGGCCCTAGTGTTTTAACAAACAAAAACAAAAAAGTCTTGCATTGAAGTGGATTTGAACGCTAGACTTTTGAGACGGCAGACGGGGCTATATCTACTACGCTAATGCTACTACAGGAGAAGAAATAACACAAATCCAATAACACCACCAAAAAGAAAAAAAAGAGATAATATAATTTTTAACTAGAGATGAAAACATTGTCCAGAAAATTCGAGCGAGATCCCTGAAGATACAGAACAATAGAAGCATTATAGACACATTAAGAGTTGGAGAAAACCCCCATAAGAGACATAGATACAATCAGCTTCGCAGCATATTGCGCGCCTATCTGTCAGTGGGCGATTTCAATCAGCAACCGGCTGTCAATGGTTGGTTAGATAGAGCTCAGAGAAACATCTTGATAATTTAGATTTATTGTGTCCTTTTAGTTCAATTACGTATGGTTCGTCGAGCTGCTGGGGTATCAGTCTCCCAATCAAGTGACTCTGTTCTGATACCTCTGAAGGAAACGCTTTTGTGTGCATTGTTCTTCTTGTTCTTCTTGTTTTTTTTTCGTTTTGTTCTTGTTCTTCTTCTTTTTGTTTATGTTCTTGTTCTTCTTTCTTTCTTTCTTTCTTTCTTTCTTTCTTTCTTTCTTTCTTTCTTTCTTTCTTTCTTTCTTTCTTTCTTTCTTTCTTTCTTTCTTTCTTTCTTTCTTTCTTTCTTTCTTTCTGTCTTTATGTCTTTCTTTCTTTCTTTCTTTCTTTCTTTCTTTCTTTCTTTCTTTCTGCTTTCCTTCTTCCCTTTACTTTTGCGTTTTGTGACTTGCATGACAGATTACACTGTTACCCTCTTTGCTTTTTTTTTTTTTTTTTTGGTCGTCGATGCAATAGTGCAGTGTGGGAACATCATATTTCAAATAAACATATAAGTATGTAAACTGTGTGGTGTGTTTTCAGGTCCAGGGATAGTAAACCTCTAATCAGCCGATGCTTATTTGAATAACTGTTACATCTTTTGCAGGGTGCTCATAATTATCAGCTGAAAAAATACCCTCGAAATCTGCAAACTTTCAGACAAGTCCTATCTGGTGTTGCAGTGTACAGAAAAAAAAATTTGTTTTTTAAGAGCCAAACAGGTAGGGAGGTAGATAGGTAGCTGGACCCTACCAGGACATCACACAAGCGATAAACACTCGGTGACACAAAGCGCCACCATGCGAATGAGGATCACCCGTGAAGAGGTCCTAGACACCCCATTCAGCCGTTGGACCATATTTATGGCTAGGTTATATTCAGGGCCCTCGGCAAAAGCCATGGTGGGGCTTCGACCTGACTATATGGCAGAATCCTTCTGGCAGTCGCATATCCATCTGCTGTTGCGGAAAAACCAAGGACAGACATCCTGTTCCTTATGACAGGGTATGTTTCGAGTATACTGCCGGAATGGGGATCAGTGACAACTAACGTGCCTGACTGGTCTTTGCGTTTTTGTGCAGTTGCTAACCAACGTTTCGCACAAGGTACGGAGTGCGAGATCCCTTGTGGTAATTGTTGTGTGTCCCATAATTCTCCATACTTTCTCACGATGACTGACTGACTTTCTACCCCACCAGGACATCACACAAGCGATAAACACCCGATGACACGAGTGGCACCTTGCGGGTGAGGATCACCGTGGAGAGGTCCCAGAAACCGCGTTCAGCTTTTAAGCCATTTTTATGGCCAGGCTATATTGCGGCCTCTGGCAAAAGCCAGAGTAGGGCTTCAAATAACGAAAAATTTCATCCTAAAAAGGACGGGAAGTATGTGTAGATATTTCACGATGAGATTTTCATCTGGTGATATATTTTTCACAATATATTATCTATTTAGTTTGATGAAAATTTTGCAAAAGTAAGTTCAAGGTCCGACAATTAAGTAATGAGACTGATCCCATAAAAATTGAAATAATCAACAGCTGAAGATAAAAGCTGTATCTGATTCAAACTAAGCCCCTTAGTGCACTGATAAGGCAAGTGGCACGATCTAACAAACACTATAACGACCTCTGTAGTTCTTCTATTGTTATGGAACTTAAATGCGATGTTACGGCCCTTTGGATGTCATCGATATCGTTAAAGAAGCGTCCTTTCAATGGTATCATTAATTTAGGAAATAGAAAATAATCACAGGGAGACAAATCTGGGGAATAGGGTGGAAGGCTGAGAACACACATTTGTTTTTGGGCCACAAATTCTTGTTTTGATGATTTCTCTTGGGTACTCAACCCGCTGATGTTTTTGGTCATCAGACAACGAATGTGGTACAAACCGGCAAGCAACTTTTTTTTTTGCAAAAAATCTTGCACTAAAATGTTATGTATGGTCTCTCTATTAACACCAGATTCATCTGCCATCATCCTCACAATAAAACAAGGATTTTCTTGTATCCATTCTCTGACTTTTGCAATGAGTTCATCATTACGAACAGAAATTTGACGCCAGGTCTAGGTGTCTAGGTGCATTAGTAATCATTTTCATGCCATTTTGAAATCGTGAATATCACCTGAAAATTTTTGCACGAGACAAAATTATCCCCATAAACTTGTTGCATCATTTCAACTGTTTCAACTGTGCTCTTTCTAAGTTTTAAAAAGAATTTAATGTTAGCTTTTTGCTCCGTGATGATTAAGTAACAATGCACCTCTGACAAGGTCAACAAAATGGCGGCTTGTTTGTTGTCTGCGGCTATTAAAGATCATAGATGAATATTGTCTCTTTAGATTCCATGCTTTGCTTTATAGATGACATTTTTGTCTTAGGCATAAAAAAATCAGTCTTATTACTTCATAGTCGAACCTTGTAGCTTGACTTTATTTTGCTAATATCTATGATTGATTTGCATTCATAGTTACAGTTTAATTGTATTTCTAGATGTATTAATGACATCCGTGTCGTGACGTCTATCAATAAACCAATTCTAGATGGTGGCTTAACTTACTGACCAGAAATTAAAGTTGTCGGGAGAGGTCATCTGCTCTATCTGGCTAATAAATGTTCTATATGCATCTCAAATCCACTTTCCCATTGCTGGGAATATTCAGTCGGTTTACTTCGTTTGAGAGCCACCAAGGATTCTGTCTACACTTAGTATCACTAGGTAGCTGTCTATGTCTACAGTTAGTATCACTAGGTAGCTATCTCTGTCTACACATATTATCAATAGGTAGCTGTCTCTGTCCATACTTAGTATCACTAGGTAGCTGTCTATTTCTATACTTAGTATCACGAGGTAGCTTTCTCTACCTACACTTAGTATCCCGAGGTAGCTTTCTCTGTGTACACATAGTATCACTAAGTAGCTGTCTCTGCCTGCACTTAGTATCACTAGGTAGCTGTCTATTTCTACACTTAGTATCCCGAGGTAGCCTTCTCTGCCTACACCTAGTATCACTAGGTAGCTGTCTATTTCTACACTTAGTATCCCGAGGTAGCTTTCTCTGTCTATACTTCGTATCACGAGGTAACTGCCTCGCTTTTCTAGCTGGGTCAGGGCGCAGGATTTAACCTCACACCCACCACGACTACAACTTTTCATGGACATAGCAGATATCGTCAACACTGCAAGGACTGGGCTAGTGGATAATGACGAATCTCTGACACGAATACGATTGCGTGACATGGGAGTAAAGCATAGTGAAGCACGGCTATGCCGCCTTCGGGGCCAAGATATGAAACATTATAAACAACTTTTTATGGGAACGATTAGTAGAAGTACCTAGGAATAGCTGTTGCAGAGGAGGACTAAGCACTCATGGGAATGCCCAATGTGCAGTGACATTAATTGTGTTAAAAAAAAAAAAAACTTAATTTTTCCCACGCCATTTTGTGTAATTCATAATTTATTCCGTGCCGTCTTTTTTTGTATAACTTCGTTTCTCTTCTAGTCACTCCTGGGGAAGCAATTTATAGGTTAGTTGCGTATCATTTACAGGACGTTGCAGAACCAACCCCAACAGCCCCTGGCTGCTGTGTGGTTTTTCTAGGCAAATTTACGTCAAGTAGTTTGCCATTGCTTTCTGGGCGGTCGGCTTTCTTAATACCACTGTCGAAACCAACGCAAGGCCCATGGCCCGCAGCTGGTATCGAACCCGGCATCCCGGCATTGTGAAGCGTTCGCAAGGAACTTAAACATTTCTTAAATTACGAAGTACATTCGGATAGACTAAAACACCTCCGCTCAGGTTGGAAATGAATCCCCTGCTAGATTTTGAAGAAGATCAAACAAATATACGAGGTATTTCTCAGGAGAGAAAAAAAAAAGGGTTGATCAAAGAAAACGAACGGTTTATTGTATAATTTATTGTCTGGCATACTTCTCTGTATCTAGTCTGAGGCATACCATCGAATTAAACAAGCCGAGACAATGACTACTCAAAATAAATGTAAACATCCCTAGCACTCAAATGTAAAAGCATATAATGGGTCTGCTCGACTTACGACCAGGCTAAGGTCCGACTTACATGTCGTAACTCTAACTGCTGGTAGGTCGTATTAATATTTTGCAACACGTTTTGCATTAAAGACTTATAGGAATCGTAAAGTAAATCTTTAGGCGTATAGGGCATAAAGGGCTAGACCTTTATTGTATACTTTCCGGTACTGCTCGCGGTACCCTCTAATGGCTAGGTCGACCTGAGTCATTTTTGAAAAAGTCTGGCTCCGCCAGGGAGTGAACCCATGACCTTCCGATCCGAGGCGCGCGTCTATGCGCTCGGCCACGGCGACTACCTTCCATAAGAATGGTAAAAAAAGATACAATATGTCATATGTGCTCTGCTGCATCCGTTCCTAGAACTATCTGACGCAACCAATTATAGTTATTTCTTATCTGTCCTATTTTTATTTATTTACTTTTTGTCTGTGATCGTAGGTGCAGATGGTCGCAAACAGTATGTCGAGGAGAAGATGTGTGTGTGTGTGTGTGTGTGTGTGTGAGTATGTGTGTGTGTGTCTGTGTGTGTGTGTGTCTGTGTGTGTGTGTCTCTGTGTGTGTGTGTCTGTGTGTGTGTCTGTGTGTGTGTCTGTGTGTGTGTGTGTGTCTGTGTGTGTCTGTGTGTGTGTCTGTGTGTGTGTCTGTGTGTGTGTCTGTGTCTGTGTGTGTGTGTGTCTGTGTGTGTGTCTGTGTGTGTGTGTCTGTGTGTGTGTTTGTGTGTGTGTCTGGGTGTGTGTGCCTGAGTGTGTGTGTCTGTGTGTGTGTCTGTGTGTGTGTGTGTGTGTGTGTGTGTGTGTCTGTGTGTGTGTGTCTGTGTGTGTGTCTGTGTGTGTGTCTGTGTGTGTCTGTGTGTGTGTGTCTGTGTGTGTATGTCTGTGTGTGTGTGTCTGTGTGTGTCTGTGTGTGTGTGTCTGTGTGTGTGTCTGTGTGTCTGTGTGTGTGTCTGTGTGTGTGTCTGTGTGTATGTGTGTATGTCTGTGTGTGTGTGTCTGTGTGTGTGTCTGTGTGTGTGTCTGTGTCTGTGTGTGTGTCTGTGTGTGTGTCTGTGTGTGTGTGTGTACACGTACGTACGTATGTATGTATGTATGTATGTATGTATGTATGTATGTATGTATGTATGTATGTATGTATGTATGTATGTATGTATGTTATGTATGTATGTATGTATGTATGTATGTATGTATGTATGTATGTATGTATGTATGTATGTATGTATGTATGTATGTATGTATGTATGTATGTATGTATGTATGTATGTATGTATGTATGTATGTATGTATGTATGTATGTATGTATGTATGTATGTATGTATGTATGTATGTATGTATGTATGTATGTATGTATGTATGTATGTATGTATGTATGTATGTATGTATGTATGTATGTATGTATGTATGTATGTATGTATGTATGTATGTATGTATGTATGTATGTATGTATGTATGTATGTATGTATGTATGTATGTATGTATGTATGTATGTATGTATGTATGTATGTATGTATGTATGTATGTATGTATGTATGTATGTATGTATGTATGTATTGTGTATGTAGGTATGCATGTATGTATGTATGTATTGTGTATGTAGGTATGCATGTATGTATGTATGTATATATGTATGTATGTATTGTGTATGTAGGTATGCATGTATGTATGTATGTATGCATACGTGCCAACGCTACGGCGACTGCCATCCACCCAAACAAAAGTGCCTACCTTGACATCGCTAGGAATTCTTCAGTGAAGTCTGAACATTAAACAGAGTACGTTAACAATATCACCCCCCACCTCTGTAGCCTGTATATCAACATTACTGGCACCGAGACTCAGACAATACTGGGGCGGAAAGCACGGGCAGATCTCTACCCCATTCAAATTTTCAAGGCGAGGGTAATAATAATAATGCACTGAAATACGAAACAGTAATCAGTGAAACCTCGTTAACTACAACTCGCTTAAGACGAACACTGTGTTCAACAACACAATTTTGACACAGCAAGGGTGTTTGTGTATTATTGCAAGTAGCAGTCTCCGGTTACCGCGAACATTTGTGTGGATGTCTCGATTGGTTAGTCATTTGGAATTCGTGTCAACCTGGTTTCACTTTAGTATATTTACAATCCTGCTATGACCAAGGCTGTGCACATTTTCGTAACCCAGCGTTCGTCTTAAGCGGAATTCCCCTCATTTCCAGGACTGCATTCTGTAAGATTAACATCTCGTTGATGAGAATCAAACATGTTCCAAAACATAAAACCCTACTCAACCATAAAGTTAGTTGCGTATCCTTTACAGGACGTTGCAAAACCCACCCAGCATTTTTTGGCCAGTAGTTGGCCATTGTTTTCTGGACGGCCGGCTTCTAGATACCACTGCCGAAAACAACACAAGGCCCGCAGCTGGGATCAAACCCGGCACCCCGGCATTACGAAGCTGGTTTGCAACGCCAAAGCCACAGACGCCGACAATTCAATCATACATAACAATTATACAAGCAAGCTGATAAGATTAGCTGAGGCCGCGCCTCTGGGCGATGAGCTACTTTGTGATAATGCGCACTTGGTGTAGGCTCTCCTGGTCAAATGGACAATGTAACAGATCAACCAGAGAATGGAAACAATTTTTAAAAAACTAATTTACAGGGGGTTGAGCAGAGGTTCTGGAAGTCTCCACTGAGGTGGAAACAAGACAGATTTTCAATCACCTTGCAGCTGGTGTTATTAGCATGTCAATTTTTCGTTGGCTACTCAAGAGGGGGACTGAGCACATGTGGGGGAAAAGGTTAAATGATGTCTAGCTCAAAGCTGCCGTGGCGTAGCAGCTAGATGCTTGCCTTGGGATCCGAATGTCGCGGGTTTAAATCGGAACGGTGCAACTAAAAAAAATATTTTGGCTCCCAGCCTTGAATGGGTACAAGGTGATGTCCTGGGAAGTAAAGATGACCGGTGTGATGTTGACTACACCACGCACTGTGTTCCGATTGGTATATAAAATATAGGTCTAATACTATATGCTAGGAAGAGGGTCTTTTACTTATCATTTTACCCAGATGGGGGCGGTGGGGGGGGGGGTGTCGTCCTGACGGTGTCTATGCCCCACGTTCCGACGCCTCAACTAGCAACAATCAACAGTACAATCTATGGCAGTTTACCCTCAACGTTTGTATACCCCCTATACATGGTGAATTTTCGCTGTCCACATGAAGATCAAAGAAAATTGGCTAATATACAGCATCTTCTATCGGAAGCTGAAATATTTTGGACATTTCAAACGCCATTGCGGACAGGGGAAAAAATAATAGCAGAAGGCTTGGAACTATGAAGGATTGGCAGGGGTCGACCGACACGAAGATGGGCACAGGTTTTAAGTGACTCCTTGAATATGGAAGGCGGAAGAGCTGGCGAGAAACCGAGTTTCTTTCAAGCAGACCGTAATGAGAACGACTTTCTGCAACGGACCAGCCACATGACGCTGATGTTCATCCAACAGTTAACCAAACATGAAACAAAAGCAAATGAAGTTATCAGTTTACCTGTTCAAACCAATACAATAAAAGTATAATGCTCCCAAATGCGCCAATACCACTTCTGCTGATCTGGTAATCTGGTAATCCTAGTTTCAGCATCATAGCAAACGGGTCACCCCATTGTTGCTCCGCTCCTGTGCCAACGAAAAACACTCGTAGCTCACAGTGTCACACCATGCACTCAACTGAGAAGCTGGGTGACGAAACCATATCCTTCCAGTCTACAAATGGAGCGAAAATGCAACGGCCACCGCCTGGCAGAACTGCCACGGCTAAAAAAAAAAAAAAAGTGGCCGTGCCTAGCGTCCACTGTGACTTGAAGCATTATGTGAGGGGTTACCAAATGGTCACCCCAGCAGTACCCTCACTATTAGCTGGGAAAGGGACTTAGGACATTACATCCACCAGCAGGCGTCGCCCCTACAACGACCTGACTGCCTTCGTTAACGACTGTTCACCCAACAGCCATGCAGTTCTTTGGCACGAAGGAGACACCTTGAACTTGGGTTTCGGAATGCCGACTTCCTAACTTCTGCTGATGCTTCGAGGTTTGAAAACTCTGAACATATGTGGCTTGAGACTTGTTTCTGATAGACGTAGCGCTACAATAGCATCGAAACATTCGTTTGACTCCTTTACTTGGTTTGATCACTTCCTTCTTCTTTAGCATTCCGATCCCTTGAGGTTCATTGCTGCAGATATCACTTCCTACGGCTGAGAAAGTCTTTTCACATGAATAAGAAGTCTCTGAAATGTTAATCCTACAGAAATGGGAAAAGTTACACCAGCTAGCCTACACCGTTGTATGAATGTCAATGTAAGAATGGAAGTGCAGTCAGGTATAGGTACGTTTGGGTACTATGCATGAAGGCGTGTATATGTGTGAGTGTATGTATGTGAATATATGAGTGGGTGTTTCTGTGTCTGTGCATGTATGTGCACACAATAGTGTATGTTTACGTGTATATTCGCAGTGTGCATGACTGTGTGTACATGATATATAATTATATGTGTGCATTATTTCTTTATGTAAATTTGTATACAAACATAACGTGCATTATTTTATTATGTAAATTTGTATACAAATAGAACATGCACTATTGAAAACATGCAATTATTGTCTGAAAAATGAGTGCTTGGAAGGACCGAATGTAAGACTGGTCTTCGTGCCCAGTTGGTACCAATTTGAAAATGAAGTTAGTTTGTTAGTTAGATAATTAAGCAGAATGAATCTTCTGGCAGCCCACGGGCATTTTCCGCTCCCCACCAGTAGCCCGCGGCTTGTAAAACACGGCTCCATGAGATTTGGAGTTTCTGCAAGCTACGAACGAGTCCGTGACGTTCACGGGACGATCGATCGGCTGACCTATGTGGGTCACAACTACCAAGCAGCCGAAAAACAAATTATTCTCACGCGAGTCCTAATTTGTAAAGTACGCGTGTAGTGTTAGTACTCAGAAGTTACACAGCTGTGTTGGAATACAGCTAGACTTTAAGTGTCAACGAGTGTGTCTGTATGTGTGCATGTTAGGGCGCGTGTATATGCGTGACTGCGCGCGCGCGCAAAAGAGAGAGATAGAGAGAGAGAGCGAAAGATACTTCTTCTTCTTCATCTTCTTCTTCTTCTTCTTCTTCTTCTTCTTCTTCTTATTCTTATTCTTCTTCTTCGTGATCACCAGCAGCAAACGCCGGTGTAAAATTTGGGTTGTTCTGATTGTGGACTTAAGGCGTCTAGCCTCCGAATAACGGGCACAAAAGATGGCGGGCACAAAAACATCCTAACAGAGCAGCTTTGTTCGTGAATCTAGTTCAGCCTCAATCCACGCTGTATGAGCGGCGTTGTGGACTCCAAGCGGTGGCGGTAGTCGCCGGAAAACCGCAAATTAAGTCGCTGCAAGTGCGCAAATGACATGTAATCCTAGTTTTCCCGGGATGTGCTCGTGACCGTAAGTACGCAAATGACACGTGACTGAGGCTCTGTTAGGGTGTTTTTGCGGCCGCCATCTTTTGTGTCCGTTTTTCGGAGGATAGCCATTTAGGCTCATTATAGAGTTCAAATCAATGGCGGCTATGAAACAGACACAATGTATCGGAAGAAAACTATTCGCATTTCAGTTGAATTTATTCAGTTTTGTGTTTTATTTTATGTTGATGTAACTCTGTAGTAACCCACCTGATGAGATACAGCGAAATATGCCTGGCAATAAATTGTGCAATGTATTGTTTGTATCCGCATTATTTTTTATAGAGTGGGTGCCTGCACATCGCTTGAACAGAATTGCAGACTGTTGGTGCATCGCCTGACAGGCATAAGCACTCTGACTTCAAAGGAATGACACTGACTAGTCCTTGTTATGGGCGGGGGTTAAGCCCCCTGCCTCCCCGCCCTATTTTCCCATTTCTTCCAAAACCAAAACAAAACTGCTACAGTGGGACCAAGACATTCGCACGAGGGATGTGGCTACATCAAACAACAAACAAAAAGGACACGCAACTAACTTGATACACCTTCCCTGGTCTTCATTTTGGATTATATTTCCCACTGTCCCCGTGTGGGTTCAGGGACCCATTGTGGAGAAAACAAGAATGAAATCAACAGTCTGGAAGTGGACAAACAGCCGGAATATTCCGCTGAAGTAAACGCGAAGAAGAAGAATCAAGTCAACTCAGCTCATATTGTTAATTTCTTCACTGCAGCCTAGTCTCAGACCACGTACGTCCAGAACCAAAGACAGATAAAGAAAGTAAGGTAAGGTCGGGAGATGTGAACCAGCGTCATTGCACACGGTTATATACCATGAGTGCTCTGCCACCAGTACGGACAGCTGATAAGAATTGTCCGCCTGTGTCGCCGCTCGCACGTAACTCTGTAGCTACAAGCGACGTTCCCTTATTTACCCCAGAGTGTCACTCTTGTACCCATTTCCTAGAGGCTGGGAGAACCCCGAGAGCCGCCCGGTTTCGAACACCGACCGTGGGCTGCAGCGATTCGCAGCTGGATTTGAAAGCGAGCCTTGTATCGACTGCGCTAACGCGGCCCCCGTACCAAAGACAGAGCATGTCCAATCGCAACCAGTCTTTATTGTGGAGTAGGCTCCTGGCTCAATGATTAATTTGCCTTCAAAGTGTCAGGGAAAGATGTCAAACCAAACGACAAGCAGAACCGGTCAGCTTTGCAATGCCACAAACACCAATGACAAGAGAACGTTTCGGCTAGAAAGCCTTCACCAGCGCATTACATAAATAATGCCATGCCTACGAAATATAATCATTTAAAAGACGTATCCCTGATTGAAAACCACATTTCTGTCCGGTCAATGGAATATACCACATGAGTTTAAAAAACTGTACAGGTGAAAGAGTTAGAACTTGCGGATTGACCTGACCCACCTAACTTTATTGTTGTCAATGAGAACACCTCCATATCTGGGAAAGCCCCACATTGTCAACAATGAGAATCAATACTGTGCAGCCACAAACCATGTCTAATACACAGCGTGAGGGTGAGTGCGATCAAAGAAATGAAACACTATTTTACGGTTGCGTTGACTCTATACTGATTGGTTTGTGTTAAAGTGAACCGAATCATCTCATCACGCACCAAAACCTTTACACTCAAGGGGAATCTTAACACAGACCGCTAAACGCCTTAATTATCATTATCATCATCATCATCATCATCATCATCATCATCATCATCATCATCATTATATTATCATTACCACGAACACCATTAGGCTCGCAGTCTGGTCCTTTATTCCGTTTTTCTTCTTCTTCGTCTTTCTTCTTCTTCTTTTTCCTTTTTCTTCTTCTTACTTCTTCTTCTTCTTCTTCTTCTTCTTCTTCTTCTTTCTTCTTCTTCTTCTTCTTCTTCTTCTTCTTCTTCTTCTTCTTCTTCTTCTTCTTCTTCTTCTTCTTCTTCTTCTTCTTCTTCTTCTTTTTCCTTTTTCTTCTTCTTCTTCTTCTTCTTCTTCTTCTTCTTCTTCTTCTTCTTCTTCTTCTTCTTCTTCTTCTTCTTCTTCTTCTTCTTCTTTCTCTTCTTCTTCTTCTTCTTCTTCTTCTTCTTCTTCTTCTTCTTCTTCTTCTTCTTCTTCTTTATCTTTTTCTACTTCTTCTGTTTCTTCTTCTTCTTCTTCTTCTTCTTCTTCTTCTTCTTCTTCTTCTTCTTCTTCTTCTTCTTCTTCTTCTTCTTCTTCTTCTTCTTCTTTTCTTTTTCTAAGCTTCACAGGTAAACTCTGGCGGAAAGTTCCGACTGTTTATCCATTCCTGAACTTTGGTCTTGATCCAGAAATTGACATTTGCATACACATCAGTTCTACACATCTGGCTTTGTTTAGAGAGTAGATTCCTTGCCCCTCAGGCAGATGCACTACCACTCTGGAAAAAAAAAAAAAAAAAAAAACTCCCTAATTAGTCTAATTAGTCGAAGGCTACGACATGCTTTTAACGAAGGGTTGGGTCTTTTCTTTGTTCTCTAAAATGAGGTCCTAAAAAACACACAGGGACCGTTTCGTTGCATCCTGTGCAATTCTGTTGATATCTTGGATGGAAATGTGTATCACAGGCAATGATTTGAAGGTGCGTTTACCAGATAAGGATCGATTTTATGCTTTTTAGAATGTCGTCAATAAGAAGGAGGCAAACACTGTTCTTTGGGCACGTAATGAGAAGAGAGTCATTGGAAAACATCGTGACAACTGGAAAGATAAGTGAAAAGAGGGATAGAGGTAGACCAAGAGAGATTTTGCTGGATGACCTGAAACGATGGCATGGAGGGATTGTCATCAAGATAGACTTCATTTTGTCATATTTGCAGAAAAATCCTCAAAAGTGTTTCTGCCAGAGTTTTCCTACCAGCATTGTTAACTTCTTCAGGGATTGAATTAGAGCCAGGAGCTTTACCGCTGGATAGTTAGTGAATCGCCTTCTGAGTGTCGTCTAGGTTAAGAACTTCCTCAAGTGCTATGTTTACAGGAACTTACAGGCGGTTAATAACGTTATTGTTTGAAGGCTAATTTAAAATATTATTATATGTTCAGTAATCATTAGATAATTCGTTCTTTATGTGTCACTAATGTTTTCCCATCTGTTTTGAAGAGAGGAAGAAGTAATGATGACGCCAATGGGTCATAAACTCAATAAGGTGCCTCAAAGGAATGTTTTAGGTCATGTCTGTCGGCAAGATGAAGAATTTCATTTGCTTTTCTACTCAGCCATAAGTCTTTCATCTGACGTAGTTTTCGCTGGACCATATTAATGAAAGCATCCTTCTTCGATGTAGACTTTGGATCACTTAGAAGGACTTTGTAAAGGCGACGTATTTCAGCCAGCGACTCTTGTATTTCTTCATAACCTTCATCAAACCAGTCATTGTGTTTCGTGATTTCAGGATCCATAGTTTCTCTAGCAGTGTTATAAACTTTCTCTTTAAATACTGTCCAGTTAGTTTCCACGTTCTGGTCATCTAGCAAGATAGACTGTAGTCGATCTTCTAGCACAGTGGTTCTCAACCTGTGGGTCGCGACTGCTTTGGTGGTCGTACGACCCTTTAACAGGGGTCGTCTAAAACCATCGGATAACCTATATACACTGAAGTCATGAAGTTACAACGAAAATAATTTTATGCTCGGGGGTCGCCACAAAACGAGGAACGGAATTAAAGGGTCGTGGTATTAGGAAGTTTGAGAACCTACTGTTCTAGGTTGTCGGCAAAAGACTGCTTCTTGAGTTTGGGAATATTTAGTCTTCTTACTGATTTCTTTCCTACGGACGCCTTGTTGGCTGGATACGAATACTGAGTTCGTATACAATGAGACGATGACCTGTCCAGCGTTCGGCACCACAGGTCTTTATTTTGTATGGACCATACAGTGCCAGACCTATGTTTTATAGACCAGTAGGCACTCTGTGGGTGATGTCGTCAATATCAGGGCCGCTTTTACTTCCCAGGACTTAACCTAGTACTCATTTACGGCTAGATGGACCTGGGACCCAGGGGGTCTTGGGGCAAAATCCAGCTACGTTCGAATTCTAACACACTATTTTTAAATCCGCAGGTAGGCGACTAGTCGCTACACCACAGCGGCTTGTGTGAGCCTGTTACCTTTGCAGCGACCTAGCTGTGCTAAGAACCCTCATTATCAAATTTTCTCAAAAACAATATTCCTTGCAATTTTTAGACTTCACAAAACAAGCCCTTATGCTGAATGTGATAACTGACAGCTGGCTGCTGTACTCACAATGTAGGTCGTGGGGTTGTAGTCAAGTGGATAGTACTAGAGCGTTTTACAAACTGCATTTAAAAAACAAAGCCATCAAACAACCTTACGTACCGGTGAAATATGGTAGTAATTAAACACGAATACAGGAGAGAATTAATTGGTTACTCTTCCTGATTAAATACATTTGCATACCGTTACTCATTTTCGACTCTTCTACCACTGTGACTAACGAGAAGTCGCAAAAACGTCATTTCAAAAAAAAAAAAAAAAAAAAAAAATAGGGTCGGTTTATCACAAGAACACCCCCTACCCCAAATCCCTCACTCCCCCCCCCCCCCCCAACGCTAATATTAGTAACTATAACCAATGCGGGGATTCTCGTTCAGAAATCACTATAGCCGAGCCGGTTAAGTGGCATTTGCGGAAGTAGGGGATGCTTACTGTAAGTGCCAGTTTTAACACAGTGACTGTCATTCTCATCTGGATTCCGTTGCCCTAGTTTGCAGAGAAACAGAAAACAAACCCGCTAACCCAAACATGGCCATGAAAAGATTGCACACC
>CAJHNH020002676.1:5000-98668 GCA_905116865.2 Candidula unifasciata | reverse complement strand
TCAGAAATTGCACGTTTTTCTTGATAGGGTTATTTAAAAAAAATTGGGGTTTTTTTTCTTTTGCTTTATTTTTTTTTTTTAAAATTTGAGGGAAGTAATGAGGTTTTCGTAGCATTCTTTTTAGCGATAGTTATTTATGATAAATTCACTTTTATTAAAAATTTTTAGCTTTTTTTTCAGCAGTGTTTTCCCGGCAATTTTGAAAAATATAACAAAAATCTTAGTTTAAAAAAAAAAACCTGAAAAAAAAAAAAAAAACGCCATGAGAAATTTTAAAAAAAACATTTATACGTTTAAAATTGTGGTTTGGGACAATTTAAAATTTTTATGGTGGCATTTCCTACATCCCCATCTACGTGTTTGTTTCTTCTTTAAATCGTTTGCAAAGGGATTTTTTCCCGGGACTGTTTTAAAAACTGAAAAAAATGAAAAAAAAGGGCATGAGGAGGGGGAAGGGGGAAAATTTGGGGGAAAAAAAAAGGAAAGAAGAAGTAGAAAAAGGGAAAAGAAAAAGAAGAAGAAGAAGAAAAAAGAAGAAGAAGGAAAAAGAAAAAAGAAGAAAAAAGAAAAGAAGAAAAAAGGTGATGTAATTTTTAAAGGGATAAAATAAAAAACAACAAACAAACACAACAACAAAAAACAACTACAGAAATCATAGCAGGGGGAAAGGTCTTCAAAACTTACCGGCCCATTTTTGGCCCAATTCAGTTTTTTTTTGGATTTAAAACCCCCCCAAATTAAAGCCCATGAGAAAAAACACCCCGCCGGGAAGCGAAAAATGAGAATTGATTTTTTAGAACCCCAGGGGAAACCTTTCCCGTTTTGAACAAAAGAAAAAACCCCCTTTATTTTCAAATTGGGCACTTTTTTTCCGGGTTTTAAATTTTTCCCCTTTTTCAAAAAACCCCCACCTTCCCATTAAGCATTGTATCTTTAAAAGTTTTGGTTTTGTTTATAGTAGAGCTGTACCGAATTTTTGCTTGGTATTCGTTTCCCCGGGGAGGGAATATTTTGGGACCAAATTTTAAACTTTTCGGAAAATTCGGCCGAATACTTTTGGTGGGGGCCGAATACGAACTTTTGGGTTCCCCTTAAAACCCGCAAGTGCAAACAGGGCCCCTAAGCTGAAAAAAACATGGAACGATTTTTTTTTGTTGAAATTTTAGGGCAGCATTCATGCTTTTTCTAAGCGGGCCAGGATAATTTAAAATTTTTTATTTTTACAAATTATAATACTTGCAATACTTTCACCCCTAGTTTTTTTAATTAGCACAGAGATAGTCGTGCAACAAAATTTAATTTCCAATATTTACTAATTCTAACATTACATTTTGTACAAAAGTAAAAGATCAGCGTACATTTGACATTCATGAATTGCAATTTTTTAAGATTCATTTTATACGGCTATTACAGTCATCATTTTTCGGCCATGTTATGTGAAGAGGGAAAATATAAATGTTGTGACCACTGGAAAAGTCCTGTGAAAGGAGGTAGATAGAGAAAGACAAAGAGAGAAGATTTCTGGACGTACGTCTCGTTGCATGTCACGGAGGTTTGTGCTCAGGCACAAAGAACTGATGCATGTCTGCAGGACCGATTGCAGATTGTGGAGAGAGCAATTATCGCCCACGCCAGGTCTGGCAAGGCAAATGATTTGATGATTGATACACTGTGCGTAATTGGGCCCCGAATAGGTTTGGTACCGTTATTCGTATTCGGCTAAATGGTGAAAATCACTGATTCGGTACAGCTCTAGTCAATAGCAATGCATGAGTACATCAATTAGAAAAAAAAAGTAAAAACTCGGAAGCATTCATGGCAAATGCACTATATTATACATGCAAACATACGTACATACATACACACATACATACATACATACATACGTACGTACATACGTACGTACATACATACATACATACATACATACATATACATACTACATACAGTACATACATACATAAATACATACCTACATACATACATACATACATACATACAATACATACATACATACATACATACATACATACATACATACATACAGCATACATACATACCATACATACATACATACATACATACATACATACATACATACATACATACATACATACATACATACATACATACATACATACATACATACATACATACATACATACATACATACATACATACATACATACATACATACATACATACATACATATCATACATACATAACATACATACATACATACATACATACATACATTACATACATACATACATACATACATACATACTACATACATACATACATATAATCATAGTACATACATTACATAACATACATACATACATACATACATACATACATACATACATACATACATACATACATACATACATACATACATACATACATACATACATACATACATACATACATACATACATACATACATACATACATACATACATACATACATACATACATACATACATACATACATACATACATACACATACATACATACATACATACATACATACATACTACATACATACATACATACATACACCATACATACATACATACATACATACATACATACATACATACATACATACATACATACATACATACATACATACATACATACATACATACATACATACATACATACATACATACATACATACATACATACATACATACATACATACATACATACATACCCATGCGCGGGCGCCGCCAGGAAAGGTCGGATATGTTATCACGTGACATTATTTTATGGACGTCGTCGAGCAGTATGTAGATATACAGCCATCTTGTGGTTACTTTGTAGGTTGTGCACATAACCTTCTTTACGTATATTTAACTATTGGTAAATTAAAATCGAATAACAAATCTACAAATTGATATTGTGGAGTGGATAAACATATTTTTTTTTAAATCGGCAGAGTTACATACGTCAACATAAAATAAAGCACAAAACTGAATAAATTCAACTGAAATATATTTCGCTGTATCTCATTAGGTGCATTACTACATAGTTACATCAACATAAAATAAAGCACAAACCTGAATACATTCAACTGAAATATATTTTTCTGTATCTCATCAGGTGCATTTTTACACAGTTACATCAACACGAAATAAAGCACAAAACTGACTAAATTCATCTGAAATATATTTCGCTCTATCTCATCAGGTGCGTTACTACAGAGCTATCTGCAGTGTCAGATTACATCCAGTTTAAATTCACGTAAGACAGTCGTAGTTGCGTGTGTATGTAGTCTAAATTTATTTTCCTAAAATCTCCAAGCCACAGATTTATCAGGAAATCTCTATTATTATTTCAGTCGGCTACAACTATACAGGTTTTTATTATTTCCTCCGTGTTTGGATTACTCTGAAGCTGTAGAGCTAGCACCTATCTAAAGGATATCAAGGGATGTCAGTGCAAAATTGCTTCAGATTATCAACATTGTTTGTTCAAGAGTTTGGATTTTTTTTTTTTTTTTAATTTTTATTATTTTGGGCAGTGATTGCAGACAGAAACCATTCTGTTAGTCGAAGAGTTCCTAACCTTTTCCCTTCTTTTGAAGTTTTCTTGTTGCTTGTTAAGTTATGTTCAATATCATGTATTTGAAATACAGAACTTGTTTCTGTCGTAGGGAAATAAGCTACTCCAGGTTGCAGTCTTAGTATTTTATTATTGCAAGAGAATTTTAGTTCACTTGTAATTTTCACAATGTCTGTGGTTTGTTTTGAGCTAAAGGCACTTGATTTATAGTTAGTATCCCACAGGCAGAAGTCCCGGAAACCCCGTTCGACCGTTAGGTTACATTAGGGCTCCCGGATATAGCGAGGATGGGGCTTTAAAATAACTTAAAACTGCTTCCCATGTGGGGACAAGTGTATACACACTGTTATTACACTTAATTGTCAGAAATCATCAAAGGGATGTAACAACCCCGCTATGGAACGCCCCTTTTAATTATTTTAAAACTCCACCTCGGCTGACGTCAGGCAATCTTACAGTGTTGCCACTTTGGAACTTTTATATCCAAATTTAGATCTTTTTCATTGCATTTAGATACTGTTTTTGACGTTTAGATGGTAAATATTTTTCTAGAACTTTTCCTATGGAGTTAGATATTTTATAGATTTTTTTTCTTTCATTGTCAATTTAATAATTACTGTGTAAAAAATTTACTACAATATTTTTGTTTTGGTTTGGCACGTACATTGTGACAACTGCCATTACTTGAACTTTGAACTCTCACTGGGGTCAACGCACAAATATCTGGCATCCCCGGTACTGATTAATAAAAACGCGCGTAAATCATACTAACTTTGTTTCAACCGTATCCTCACTGTGCTGACTTTGCTTTTCTTTTTCATGTGACTTAAAAAAAAAATAATTGCTCACCTTCTTATGTGGCTTTCACTTTGAAAAAAACTTTCAACATGCCAAAAGTAAAGTATGAGCAAAAAATCTGGAAAGAGTGGTTGCATGATGACAAAATTAAAAGCTGGGGATATGACCAAAGCTTGATGTAAGTACTGCATGTGTGAAATTAAAGCGAAAATACAAAACTCAAAGAGTCATGCAGAGACTAAAAAAGCATAAAACTGCAGTTTCATTTAAAGATATTACACCGCTGACATCTGTTTTCAGAACTATACTGATAAATGAATCATCAAAAGTTGAAGTATCAGTCGCAATGTTTTTAATTTGTCATTGCGCAATTTCAAACTGTGACCATTTGATCGATTTGTAAAAAATCTTGGACTAGTTCAGTTTGAAAAGTGTGATGTAGAAAATATAGTTTCGGAACTGAAGGACCTTTTAATCAGCAAACAGTTAGGCTTGAAGAATTTGGCTGTAATTGGTACTGATAATGCCTCAGTGATGGTTGGTATAAACAATGGCGTTTATGCCAAGTTGAAGGAAGCTAACCCATCGTTAATACTTATAAAATGTATGCGTCATTCATTGCAGCTAGCATTATCACATGCTTCATCTAAATATTTACCAAGGAATTTGGAATCCCTTATTTGCTGAAACACTTTACTGGTTTTCCAAATCATTTGTCAGACAACAGCAATACAATACATTATATACGGCCTTGAATGATGGTTCCACACCACCGAAAATTCTGTCAGATTGCAAAACTAGATGGTTATCAATTTAACCAGCTGTTGAAAGAATTATGAAGCAATGGCTGACGTTAAAGACACACTTTGAAATAACAAGACAAAGTGAAAAGTGCTACACAACTGAAATACTATATGGAATGTACAGTGATGAAAAAAAAATTGTCATTCCTTCTCTTTTTATAACCTATTCTAATGGAAGTGCAAAAAGTTAATAAACTGTTCGAATGTAAACTTGTTGATAAAGTTAAATTACTTGATATCTCACCTTGCTATTTCACTCGGTAAAAGACTGGTGTTGCCAACTTCTAAAGCTGATTTGCTCACTTGCACTATAGAGAGCTATTTGGCTCCTAAGCCACACCTTGGATATTAAATCGAATCAAAAATTGATGATTTAAAAACAAAAGGACTGTTAACAGAGAATGAAGAGAACAACTTAAGAAAACGCTGTCAAGATTTCCTTATCTCATTATTGAAGCAATTGAAGCAGAGACTTCCTGAAAATCTAGATGTTTTGAAAAATTTGTCACTTTTTTTTCTGTGAGCAACAAACATACTTCAGCCAATAAAGGACATACCTAATATTTGTCAAGTTATGACATTTTTAGGGGCTACTGATAATAGTGTCGCGGAAGTAGAATATCAGTTAACCAAAATAAAGTTAGCTGACTGGACAAACAAAACAGAAACTAAAGCGTTTTAGAGTGAAGTGAGACAATTTAAAGATGCCTCATCAAACAGTCCATTCTGTTTGCTCTTTAAAGTGCCATGTCTGCCATGATACTACCCTACTCAAATGCTGCCGTAGAAAGAGTTTTCAGTGCTAGGAATTATATCAAATATAACCTAAAAAACAGGATGAAATTTGACCTCTTAAATGCTATCGTGCCATTAAAATTCTTCCTGATGAGACTAGAGAAATAAGCCTACTGTTCTACTTATAAAGAAATTTGAACAGCTAAAGCATACCAGGGTCATTTTTTATCTGAAGCTTCAACTTCATTATCCAAGCTAAGTTTATCCTGTGGGTCTTGTGAGGCAGACATCAGTGAAGGCGAGGACATGATTATGTAGGGTGAGTCGTAACAAAAGCTATGTTATTTTTGACTTTTTCAATTTGAATGTTTTTTCTAGATCTTTTCCACGCAGATTTAGATCTTTATAGATATTTGTTGACACCGTTTTGGATATTTTTTGTCAAAGAAAAGTGGCAACACTGGACTCTTATCAACCTAATGTTTGAATGAGTTTCTGTGAATTCTGTCTGCGGGATTCTCATTCGAATGGTGGCAACTTGAATATACTCATGACCAAGTTCAACCAGGGCCGGAGAGGGTTGCTCTCCGCCAATTTTTGGTTATACAGTCGAGTCCACTGAAGTCGAACTCGGATAAGTCGAATTTCAGTTAAGTCGACATGACCAGCTTAGTCCCAGCAATATTCTCTATTGTGTGTGCTGTCTGGATAAGTAGAAATCCGATAAGTTGAAGCAGTTTCTTAGGTCCCTGCGACTTCTACTTATCCAGACTCGATTGTATTGTCTCGTCATTTCAACGGGTTTTGATTTGTGCTGAAAATCGTTTCTATGAAACATGACTGACTGGTCTGACAATTGCAGATTGTTGTTATTAGGACGTTTTCCATTGGTTGTCTGTTTGTCTTCTGCTGCTGCTTCGTTGTGCCTGACTGGTCTTGCACTGACGGGATTTCCTCAGGTTCCGTGAGCGGGTTGGTCCTCAGGTATGGTGGAACTATTCTGAGTTTTTTCATGGTTGGGCATCTGAGCTTCGGACGTGAGGTCTCCTGCTGTTAGGTGCTGGTGGGGGTCGCGTTGGCCTTGCTGGGTGGCAGTTTCAGATAGGTGGAAGAGCGGCATCTTGTGTCACCGGGTGTTTTATGCCTCCTTTTGCGGTCTTGGCAGATTCAACGTTAATCAAAGGGATGTAACCGCTAAATCATTGAAATTAGTGAGAAAATGAAATTGTGTTCCATCTATACTATAGGTTCTAAAACACACCAAAAAAAAAAAAAAAGATATTAAAAGCTCGTTAACACGAACTTGCTTAATTCTGTCAGTCCCATAAGTTATTTTCCAATTCACAAACGAGGTAAAATTAGAGCAACATCAACATGTGCAAATTACATCAAATAGTAGCTAAATACTTACCCGTAAACTGGAACTGAAAGTGTTTATGGATTTATTACTAGCTAATAATACACTAGCCATCCCCTTGTAGGATGCAATTTTTCGTTATTTTGAAGCCGCACCCTGGCCTCACCTGGGGCCGCAATATAGCCCTACAATAAATATGGTCCAATGGCTGAACGCTCTTTCCGGGACCTCTCCAAGGGTGATCCTCATCCACATAGTGGTGCTTTGGGTCATCAGGCCTTTAATGCTTGTGTGATGTCCTAGTGGAGTAGAAAGTCAGTCGTTATTAAATATAATATATCAAGTTTCGTCCTTTTTAGGATGAAATTTTTTGTTATTTAAAGCCCCACCCTGGCTTTTGCCAGGGGACGCAATATAGGCAGGTCATAAATATGGCCAATTGTCTGAACGCGGTTTCTGCGAGCTCTCCAAGGTGATCCTCATCCACATGGTGGCACTTTGTATCATCGGGTGTTTATGGCTTGTGTGATGTCCTGGTTGGGGTAGAAAGCCAGTTAGTCAGTCGTGTATTACTAGATGGCTGTTGTTCCAAAATAGATAAAATTTGCGTTCGTTTAAATCCCCACTCTAGGTGTCATGGGCCCCAGTATAACCTAATGCTTGAACGGGGTTTCTAGATATTGTGCCCGGGTGATCCTCATTCTAATTGTGGCACTTTGTGTCACCAGTTGTTGGTCGCTCGTTGTAAGGTCCTGACGGCATAGACGGGTGTATTACTATGCCATGATTAAACTCAACATATAAAAGGTCGATTATATTTTGCCTGGTATACATGAATGAATCAAGCCACATATGTTGCGCTGTTTATGATTGAACGAGGTTCTATAATTTAGTAGGAAATCCCTAGGTACCATATTTAGAGGGCACAGAGTTAAGGTCAGGGCTAAAGTTAAAAGAATGGCGACTATCACTAGGCCAAACCCTAAACCCCTATACTATAGAACGTTCTGGGGGTTTCCCTACCAAATCTAGAAACCGACTTGATGTGGTCGTTTAAAATTTAAGAACCCTGAACGAGTTAAGAAGAACACTTGGATAACATGAACAAACTTTTGTCCAGCAGTCTCATAGTTGTGTTGACCAGCTAGGGCCTAGTCGGCAGCCTGCAGATTGGAAGGTTTTGGGTTTGAATCCACATTTAAAACAAACTGGGTTTTGGTTTCAGAATTCACCGAGCCTAAATAAATGACAGAACTATTTTCATTCCAATGATTGTTTAATTGTGAAGATGACGCTGTTCAAACTTAGAAAAGGTTGTAATTGATGTCGTTATTTATGGGACGATTTTCGTTACACACAGAAAAATTCTTCTTCTTTTTCTTCTTCTTTTTTTCTTCTTCTTTTTCTTCTTCTTCTTGTTCTTCTTCTTGTTCTTCTTCTTCTTCTTCTTCTTCTTCTTCTTCTTCTTCTTCTTCTTCTTCTCTTCTTCTTCTTCTTCTTCTCTTCTTCTTCTTCTTTTTCTTCTTCTTCTTCTTCTTCTCTTCCTCTTCTCCTCCTTCTTCTTCTTCTTTCTTCTTCTTCTTCTTCTTTCTTCTTCTTCTTCTTCTTCTTCTTCTTCTTCTTCTTCTTCTTCTTCTTCTTCTTCTTCTTCTTCTTTCTTCTTCTTCTTCTTCTTCTTCTTCTTCTTCTTCTTCTTCTTCTTCTTCTTCTTCTTCTCCTCCTCCTTCTTCTTCTTCTTCTTCTTCTTCTTCTTCTTCTTCTTCTTCTTCTTCTTCTTCTTCTTCTTCTTCTTCTTCTTCTTCTTCTTCTTCTTCTTCTTCTTCTCTTCTTCTTCTTCTTCTTCTTCTTCTTCTTCTTCTTCTTTCTTCTTCTTCTTCTTTCTTCTTTCTTCTTTCTTCTTCTTCTTCTTCTTCTTCATATGATGCTAGACTTGTATTTTTTATAGAACAATCGGCACTCAATGAGTGACATTGTCGGCATCAGGCTGGGTCGATCTGGGAGCTAACCGTGTTGGTTTCAGGGTCCCATCGTAGGGCAAAACGCGAAATGAAACACCGCCTACTGTAGGAATCTACTGCTGTAGGAATCGAATTAGGTGCTTCCTTCAAAGTCGGAGTGTGTCTGCCTGAACGTCAAGAAACAATCAACAGCAAACAAATAGACCAGTAAAACGGGTGTACACGCCAAATTCAAACCCTGGCCCCAAAAATGTCTCTCTTCCACTCTTTAAGGCGTATTGTGCATATAGGGCTAGACAAATTGGCACAAGATGGGTGATTTGGTCACCGTAACGCCAGCCGCCTTTACTTCCCGGGACTGCACCCCGCACCCACTCAAGGCTTGGTCAACCTCGGAGTCAAGGTCATTTTTGAAAAATGTCCGGCTCCGCCAAACAGCGAACCCACGACCTTTCGATCCGCAGGCGAGCGTCTAACTGCTTCGCCAAAGCGACTTCCTAGACCCGGGCACAAAGCCGTAGTCTAAATGGACGAACAACCAGGACTTTCCGCCAGTGAAAAAAGAAGAAGAGAAAAAGATCAAAATCTTGGAGCCTAAATCTGTTTTGAACACACACACACACACACACACACAAGAATCATATTTTATGCGCATTTGAACCAACAACCTCTGAACTTGAAGGTGAAGCACCTAGCCACTACGCTACAGTGGGCTACCTATTCCACAACGCCATTTCTTAAATCCAAGAAACCGCAGCCATTTTAACAATGGGCCAAGGACAAAGATCTGAAACGACGACCAGTCGGCCATCTTTGAGGTTCAGCTTGGCGCGATAACACAGCAGGGAGAGTCCAAGCCGAAGAATTTGGGTAAGCATCCATTTGTACCACGTGACGTCTCCAGGACTGTGCAGAGCACAAGTAGATTTTGCTAACTGTTTAATATTTGACTGGCACTTATAGAAGATTATAAGGGGGTTCGGGGGGGGGGGGGGGGGGGGGGGGGGGGGGGGGGGGGGGTGGGGGGGGCTGGGGTGCTTAGGGGATAATGCACAAATTCCTCTGCACCACATAGGTTTTATCTTTCCGTTTCTCCATCTTCGGCCTGCAACCTGACGTTATGATCAGACCAGGATTGCACAATCTCAGTCCGCACGACATACCAACATGACAAATTACAGACATGCCGCTAAACCTCATCAAAAGTAAAAAAATGTAACTGCCACGCCAACCCTGAATAATCCCATGCATTTAAATTAACTGGGGTTTCCTTCTATTGGGCTCGCCATTCAAAGAGAGGTTGAAACGTTCTGTTGTGGCTTATAGCTAGGTTGTGACATTTGCGCCTTTCGACCCAGCACATCCGATTCAGCATAGTACTTTTTTGTCGCCTTTTACGACATCTTGTCGAGTATCAGTGTGTGTTTACCCCCCCCCCCCCCCACACACACACACACCTACCACCTACACACACACACACACACCTACACACCTACACACACACACACACCACACACCTACCCCCTACATTCACAACCACACACCTACCCCCTTCTCCCCCCCCCACACACACACACCTACCACCTACATACATATATATACACAAAACCACACACCTACCTCTACACACACACATACACAAACACATACCACCATACACATACACATAACCATACACCTACCCACTACACATACACACACCTACAATATACACTCACACACAATCACACACCTACCCCCTACACACACACTCACATAAACACACATCCCACACACCCCCCCCCCACCCCACCCACCCCTAACAAATGAGCCCTAAAGAATCAAATGTTACTGATTTCCAGGATCCCTGTGTGGGTTCCGGGGCCCCATTGTAGGCAAAACAGGAATAGACCTCCCCTAAAACATGTCGTAAGAGTCGAATAATTTGGAGCTTTGTTCCAAGTCAGAGTGTATCTGCCGGAGAGGCAAGGAACCAACAGTCTGTATTCAAGAGAATGAGATCTGCTAAACTGATGCACACGCAACACTCAAGTTCTGGAGCAGGACTGCAGTTCAGTAGTGGACGAGCAACCAGAACCTTCTGCCAGAGTTTACAGCTGGTAAACGCGAAGAAGAAGAAAAAGAAGAAGAAGATTTTCAGGATCCCTGTGTGAGAATACAGGATTATGCCTGCTGCTTCTCCAACAGGCTTGTCGCTTTAGTGAACTGGGGGAGGGAAATGGGGGGGGCTTTCTTTGAAGTCGGAGTGCATCTGTCTGAGAGGGAAGGAACCAGCAGTCTGCATAAGAGTGGTCCAGATCTAGGAAACGGGTGAGCCTGCAAGACTTGGGTTCTCAAAAAACAAAAATGAGGTGGACGAGCAGCAGGAACTGTTCGCCCGAGTTTGCAGCTGGTAAACGAAGGAGAAGACGATTTCCAGGTGTGCGAGATGCACGCGTGCGGTTCTTGGTTAGTAACACAGAGCTCGACATTCTTTTTGTGATCCCATGCCGATCGATCTGTAGAAATTTAAGTATGGCACTGTATGCTTTATGTCCCCGTAACGTAACAATGTTTTTTTTTTGCATTACTGCTAAAGGTTAAAGTCGTGAGAATCGACTTCATTGCGACGGGTTTTATCCCATGTGGCTCGGTCCCTCTGCGCAGAACGGCTAACGGAACATCGCACAGAGCACGAACTCTGTAGCCCTGGCGACGATCCCCAGGAGTCTTCATAAAAACTGAACCCCTGAACTAAATGACGCAGCTGGGAAAACGAAGCCGCGACCTTCAGAGCTCTAGGTTTGAGCAGTAGGTCACAGAGTATGACAGACAAATATTTGCCTGCAAGTGATACAAGTAAAGATTTTTTTTTTAAGTATCCAGAAACCATGAGTTGTTAACCCTTAGGCTCAGTATTATGGATATCGCAACCCTTTTGGCCTTGATTCCATGATAAATAGCGTAAATCTGGGAGAAATGTGGCTTTTCTTCCTACCCCTGGGCGTGAGCCCGGACCACAAGGAGTTCGTCACCCGGTCACCGGGCAATCCCGTTTAGCCAACTACGCTAGCGAGCCGGGCACAAGTTGAGATAAGAGGGCATATTAGACAGGATGTTCTTGTGATGGTTCTGTGACCCCATTGGGGACGGAAGGTGCACTGCTCACTAACAAGCATGTCGTAAAAGTAAACTAATTGTGAGTGTTTACTTCGAAGTCGGAGTGCATCTACCTGAGAGTGGGGTAACCAATAGTTTGCACACAAATAAGCCAGGTCTGTAAAATATGTCTGCACAATTGTTGACGTTCTATAACAAGACATCCAGAAGTGGTTAAACAACCAAAACTTTCCATCAGTGTTTGCATTCGGAAGAAGAAAGACGAAAAATGTAACATAACATTCGAACAGCTTCTGTTTCCACATGATAAAGCTAATCTTTCGCTAGCGATTTCTCCTCGCCATAATGTCCTTTTTTTTTAAGGATTCTTTCCTTCACAATTATGGGATTCCAATTTCCCGTTGTTGTCCTTTACAGTGTTAAAAGATAGCCACTGCAAATAAAAACTGAAAATACGTTTCGTCTAACCCCCGCCATTGTAAAAATAGGCCAAAGGAGAAAGCCGGAAACGACAAGCAGGAGGCCATATTTACGCCTAGTTTTGCGTGGAATAAACTCATTACCTGCACACAGCTGCAGGTTACACAAAGCTTAGGTAACCAAAATGTGTGTCCCAGTTATACCTTGTTGGGTGGGTGAACAGGGCATCCGAAATTTGTTCTCTTGTGCTACCATATAGAGTGAAATTTTATAATCTTGGGGTGTCAATTTTTCTTGTAGCCGCCCAGTTGTGCATTTCTGGTTTTCAAATGACACATGAGTAATTAGAGGGGAAACCCTTTAGGCCGGCTGTTTCCTAACTACAGCGTCTATCTGTCAAACTAACTGAGTACACCCTTCTGTTAAAGAAGAAAAAAAAACTCGTATTTTTTTCTAATTTTCTAAAAAAAATTTATAGGACACACTCAAAAGCGGGATTAAGGGAGGAGGGAGGGGGAAAGGGTTGTCAAGACAATACAAATAAACATACTGCACGCTTTATTGTTTGAAAACATCATTTCAAACAATAAAGCGCCATGTTATGAGAAGAGGGACAATAGAACATGTTGTGACCACTGGAAAGATCTGTGAAAGGAGAGATAGAGGAAGACAACGAGAGAAGATGCTTGACAGTCTTGTTGCATGGCAGGGAGGTGTGTCGGCACACAAACTGATACATGCTGCAGGAGATCGCAGATTATGGAGAGGCATGATCGCCCACGCCAGTCGGCAAGGCACCTGATGATGATGATGATGATTGTTTGAAATATTTCGCTGTATCTTGAAAGCGTTTATTTAATAATTAAACAATGAGAATTCCGTAAAGTAATAATTATTTACACTTTCAAAAACCGCTAAATCAAACTCGATGTGGTTATAAACTTAGCCATTGGTCTGACTAGCCGGCATTTCCGAAGTTAACTATCTGGATTACTGTTTTTATTGTTTCAGCCCTAACTGATCAAATACAGCTTTATGTTTAAATATTTCGATTTACAGCGGCGATTATCTGAGCTAGTTAGTTAACGAGACTGTAGAAGACTGGACGCCATTTTATGTAAGGCTTTGTTGAATCGCAACCTCAAATATGTGCGAAAATTGCGCCTACTGAACGTTCGCGCGGCCAACTTCGGGACCCGGAGAAACAGCCTGTCGGGATGCAGTGACCCGGAACAAATCAATGAGTCATTGAGTTTCACGTGCTGGGCTCGTTGGGGTCAAGCAGCGTAATGGTTGCCTAATACGTCACATGGTTATAGCGTGCCTTTACCAAGGCCACGTGATTTCTCCGTTTTCTGAAAGCACCTCTCTGTTGCCGGATAGATTGTGGGTAGGTTCATCAACATCCTGTTCCGCTGCGACAGCCGAGGGTGGGCGTTACTGGATTTGGGTGGAAAATGGCGACTTGGATCTTTCTTCTTCTGCCTTTCTATCCCCAAATAGAGCATAGGCCCTCAACCAACTCACGCCAAGTCTTTCTATGCAAGAGAAGCTTTCGTAACGTGGATAATGAATAATAAATTAGAAACTCGCAAAATTTACATGTACAGAGGAAGTAACTAAGTAAATTTTACCCCGTCAGGACATCAGACAGAGCGATAAACACCGGGTGACACAAAGTGCCACCATGTGGATGTGCATCACCCGTGGAGCGGTCCTGGAAACCCCGTTTAACCATTAGGAATATATTGCGGTCCCTGGCAACAGCCAGGGTGGGGCTTTAAACAAAACGAAAATTGCATTCCTCAAGTAGGATGACGAAAATAATATGTACCGATGAATAGGTTATATCGCAAGGAAGCGAACAAGAATAATACACAGATTATCCGGTAAAATTAACGAATATTTGTTACACATATTTGTCCAACATCAGAAATTGTGGACTATTATCTTCTTCTTCTTCGCGTTCACTAGCTGTACACTCTGGTGGAAAGTTCTGGTTCGTCCACTTCTGAACTGCAGTCCTGCTCCAGAACCTGAGTGTTGCGTGTGCATCAGTTTTACAGATCTGATTCACTTGAAAGCAGACTGTTGGTTCCTTGCCTCTCAGGCAGATGCACTCCGACTTCAAAGAAGCTCCCCAATAAGTCGACTCTTACGACATGCTTGTGGGTAGGCAGTGGGTCTATTCTTGTTTCCCCCACGATGGGGCCTCAGAACCCAGACAGGGATGGACTGTTATGAGAGGTATGGGGTTTCCAGTGCATTTGGTGCATTTAATTGAAAAGCTTTATCAAGAACAACAAGCAGCCGCCATCAGAGATGCTGGGGAAATATCGGATTGCTTCGAGGTGTAAATGAGAGTGAGGCAGTGGTGCAGTCTCTCATCTTACCTATTCAATATATACGCAGAAAATATAATAAAGAATGTCAAAAATGACCAGACTTGTGGCAGTTATGATCCGCTCAAAATTGGTGGCAACCCTATTCCGAAACTTCGCTACGCAGATGATACAGTCCTCCTTACAAACAGCGCAAAGGGAAAAGAAAATTTTTATATTGTCTGTACAAAAACACATCGAAGATCAAAATCTGTTCTGAATTTAAAGAAAACGAAAATAATGTCTACAGATAAAACTGGCTGTCATCGAAAAATAACAATAAATGATGAAGAAATTGAAAATATCACAAACTTTGAATATCTAGGCTCTATAATAAATAGAAATGGAGACTGTTTGACAGAAATGAAAAGGAGGATTGCCAGACCAACGCAAAGTTTAAACAGCCTAAAAAGTCTATGGTTAAGCACCAGCAAGGAGATCATAATTAGAATTTTGAGAGCAGGCAACTTCCCTGTAGCAAAATACGAATGTGATTAGTAGACTATCTCCCAGTCTTTAAGAAAAAGAATAGGGGCTTTGGACCTGAAATGCTATAGAAAGATTCTCACAATATCTTGGACGAAAAAGAGGAGAAATACTGACATCTTGAGGAGATCTGAACATCAAGGAAGATTGGCTAATAAACAGCATTCTGTCTGGAAAGCTTAATTATTTTGGTCATATCAAGCGCCACGACGGATAGGAAAAAATTATAGCAGAAGGCATTGTACCGGGAGGGAGGGGCAGGGGCCGAACAACACGAAGATGGGCGCAGAATATAAGTGACTCCTTGAGTATGAAAGTACATGAGGCGGGAGAGCTAGCGAGAGAACGAGTTTCTTTCAGGCAGACATTGATGAGAGCGACGTTCTGCAAAGGACCTACTACCTGATGATGATTTGGCAGGCAACCCTCTCATACATTCGACCCTTTACACTTATCTTTAACATGGCAATTTTTTTTTTTAAAGCATTGTGAATGAGAGTGGGGGAAGAGAGAGAGAGAGAGAGAGAGAGAGAGAGAGAGAGAGAGAGAGAGAGAGAGAGAGAGAGAGAGAATATGGAAAGTGTGAGAAAGACATAAAGGGAAGGAGGGAGATAAGAGAGTTGTTAAGAAAAATAAACAAAAGAACACAGGACATATTTCAGCCACTTTCAAAGTGTTAAAAGGAGTAAGAAATTTACAGCGAAGAGAAGCAAAAAGGGAGTGAGAAAAAAACTAATAGTTTAATACATCGTTGCCAATCAGCAGGTCCTATACAGAACGTCGCTCTCGACACGACACGTCTGAAGAGTTTGTGTTGTATGAATGTATGAGTGTATGAATGCGTGCTTGTGTGTGTGTATATAGGTGTTTAAGCATGAATGAGTATGCGAAAGTGTGTGTATGCATATGTGTGTGTTATTGTATGGTAGGTGCAGATGTTTGGGTATTTGTGCATGTGTGGATATCTGTGTGTATGTTGATTGTATGAGTGTGGGTATATAAGCTTTTTTGAGTATGCACGAGTGTTTGTGTATGTATGGGTATGTAAAATGTGTTTTTTTTTGGGGGGGGGGGGGGGGAGGGTGTGGGTGTGTTTATCGACTGTGTTACTGTAAAGATAAGAGATAGGCAAGACATAAGTGTGACAACATGAATGTGTAGCGCGGAATGTTGAACTGACCTTATCACAACTTATATTAGCACCCAGTCACACAGACGACCGCAGGGTAAAAAGAATCCTAAAGCGTTGAATATAATCAGCGTGAAGAAACCATGTACGAAGCAACTGTTTATAGACACCTTAGAACACCGCCTCCTATCTGCTTCATTAGATGGGCAAAAGGTGAAGAGGAGCAGGTAGATGCACAAGGATATAATCCACGAGACTGCCATAGAAATCAGTCGGCGCCCCACCAGGAAACATCACATCTTCTAGCTGATATGGCAGTGCGAGACTGACCTACAAGACCTACAGGATGCCTTAGTTGTTCACCTCTACCAACGTAAAGGAAACCGCAAGGCTTGCGACATAAGAGCATATCCCTGTTACAGTGGAACCTCGCTTAACGAGCATTAGTTCCAGAATCATACTCGTTAAGCGAAACACTGTTTATGAGAAACAATTTCTCTCATATAAATTAATGTAAAATACGAAAATGCGTTCTATGTCAAAAAATGTTTTTTCACAAATGCTATGTATTTCTCACAAAATGAAATTTATAACATTTATTCAAAGAAAATTATACACATTTTGTTAAGGAGAGTTTATCATCTTTATCTTTTCTTCAAACGTGGAACGAACCCACCTGGAATGCGAATTCGATTTGCAGAAAACAAAACAAAAAGTCGAAATAATTATGATACATAGCTAATTTTGTTTTTACTAGAAAGATGTCCAGAGACATTTGATTTTTCCGACGCTTCAAAATTTTGCCAAAATGCGACACAGCATTATCATTAAATAAATTTGCAGCACGCATAACCACTTCCTTATTAGGGGATGCTTCTCAGTGTAAGATGCAACAGTTTCCCATGCTTTCAGCGTTTCTCTTATTTCGTCAAAAGATTGTAGCTTTTCTGTTACCTCCTCTAACAAACCTTCCCCCAAAACTTCTTGCTGTAAAACCAATGGAACTCTATAAGCTCTTGGGTGGTCAGCTCTTGGCTGTGCTCTTCCAAAAGCTCTTCGATATCGCTGTTATCCACCTACAATCCCATGATAGTGGCCAAAGACACAATCTCGTTGACTTCAGGTTCCACACGTACTGTCTCGAACCTCTCAAAATACAAATCGACAACGCTCTCCGGCCAAAGCTTCTTCCAAGCAGAAGTAAGGGCTCTCTTGGTAACCCTTTCCCCCGCCTTGTCGTTAATCTTGAGGCAGGTAATGATGTGGAAGTGATGTTTCCTAGACTCTTTGAGAGTGAGGTTGGTCCCTTCAGTCACCTGAAAACAATGCTCGAAGAGTGCTTTAGTGTAGCGCTTCTTAAAGTTAGAAATAACTTTCTGATACATGTGCTGGAGTAACGGAGTGGTGTTGGGAGGCAGAAACTGGATCTTGATGAACTTGAATTCTTCAGGGAGGTCATCTCGTAGGCCTGGAGGATTCATGTACATATATCACAATAAAACACAAGTTCGAGAAAATGTATGATCACAAGCGACACTACGATGCTACGGGAACGAGTGCTAAACACAGACTGATGTAACATGCGCACAATCCGGGACTTTCCCTCTCCACGCCACTCGTTATGCGAAACTTCGCTCCTTAAGCAAGTCATTCTTTTAAAATTTGTTTTGCTCGTTAAGCGAATTACTCGTTATGAGAGGTGCTCGTTAAGCGAGGTTCTACTGTATATGTAGCAGGAAAATTCTTAGCCAGAATCAGGCTGACTGGCCTTACAACACACGTTGATAAAGGTCTTCTAACTGAGAGTCATTGTGGCTTCTGGAAAGTTCGAGGCACAATTTACATGATATTTGCTGCACGTCAGCAAGAGCAAAATGCGGATTTGTTATGTGCCTTCATTGACTTGACCAAGGCCTTCGACAGTCAGTTGAGATAGACTGTGGTAAATCATGGCAAAGTCTGGTTGCCCATACAATTTTATAACAACAGTGAAGGAATATTATCTGGGAATGCGCATACAGAATAAAGCTATGCGGCTGATCCTGGTTTGTCCAAGAGACACTCGATTGTGTGCATGCGATACATCCTTGCATTGCCGACTATTGCAAATTGGCTAAAGGTGCTGCAGGCTAAGCCATACATCAGAGTAGCTGCAGACAGGGAAAACCATCTGTATGAAGCCTCGCAGGCGAGGGTCAAAGGCTGAAAAAGGGAAAATAGTGGAAAGCTCAGCAGAAGACACAATAAGACAAGTATGCATGCTGGAGAACATTGGGCGAGGAGAGGAGTGGGTCAGAGTACAAGCGGGAAAGTCTGACCTGTGTAGGGTTATGATAACTTTGGGGCCGGGTGTGCAGAGAGTGACCAGCGGGTGCTGCGGAGGTTGAAGTCCAACAGTTGATTCACAACAATTCACGACAAAGTGATCTGATTATCTATACATATGGTTCAGTGTTGAGAGGTAAGAAAAGTGCCCGGAGGTTTGTAGAGAAAGCCAATGGAAAATCTTTAGTACAAGACAGCCTAGTATATGACACCACAACATCTAGCATGAGAATGGAGTTGGAGGCGGTAATTGCAGCTCTCCGCTGGCTAGAGAACAAGATGCAAACACATGTCGTAATTGTAACAGACTCTGAAAGCATGCTGAAAAAAGTTGAAGACGGGGATGCTTCGAGCAGAGTGGCTAGCTTCAATGAAAACGGTCAGGCGTGGTGAGCATACTTTGGATCTTTTCTCCAGGCTATGCCGGCGTGGTGGGTAATGAACAGGCAGACAGATTGGCTGGATCCGCACCACTAAGTGGTGAATTGATACATGACAAGGCAGATGTGGTCAAAGCCCATTGGGAACAAGCAACAGAATCAGTAGAAAAAAGAAAATTAAATTATTATGGCCTGGAGATAATGAGGCACCTGGGTGTAACCAGACGGTCTAACCAGCTCACTACACTCAGAGGAAAGGCAAGGTGGACTTTTAACCATCAGTATTGAAACTCTGCGCTGGCTGCTGAAGATGAGGACGGAGCATGCATGGGAATGCCCTGAGTGCTGTGATGTCAATTCTTGACTCAACTCAACTCAGCCACCACCACCACTACTACTATTGCCACTATTACTACTACTACTGCCACCACTATTACTACTGCCACAGCCACAAATACTGCTACTAAGGCCACCACCACACCTACCACTACTACAACCACTGATACTGCTACCAGTAAAATCACCTGTAGGAGGTGGGGGGAGGGCGGGCAGACCATTTATGCTTTCTAAGGTTCGGAGCCTAAAGGAGCACGTCTTATTCAAGTAAAATAATAATTATAATTTAAAATAGTAACAATAATAACTGAAACGGTGTAATTATAATTATTAATAGCTGAATGGCAAATAAATATAATAATATATTTGAAAAAATAGGAAATACATCAAAGGATTCTCAAAAAGAGAAGCAGGGGCCTCATAGCCCCTTTGTAGCAGAACAAAGATAGGACGAGGAAGGTGGCTCCTTGAAAACATTGTATTTAGAGGCGTGAGACTTGAGAAGCCCGATGACCCAGGTCCCGGTGCTATCACTACTGCTGCTGCTCCTGCTGCTGCTGCTGTTACTTCTAATGCCGTCGCTGCTGATGATTATGTTGCTGTTGCACATGTCCTGGCCGGCAGTCCTGCTGAAGAAAACAACGTGAGAACCCTAAGTGTCTTCGCGAACATTCTTAAAACCGCGTTTCTGACCTTGACCTCAAGTAAAAGTAGAGCTAAGCTACTGAACCGCCAAGCCTCGGTCTGAGCTGACCCAGAAGTTGCAGAACTTCAACACTGACCCGGCAAGGATTCTGTGTTCAGAGTTGCCATATTGGCATTTTTTATGCCAGAATCCTTAAATTTGGCATATTTGAAATTGAACTGGCATAAGATAAGGAACTGGCATATTTTGGCATATTTGTGTTTTTTTCTAGCTTTTCAAAATATCAAGATGTGCTCAAATGTCTTCATGGTTCCTCCGTTAGAAACACGCAGATTTACTAAAATCAATGTAGACCTACAGTTAATATCTTCATTTCAGTTTGACTTTATTGTGATGTCCTGGTACGGACTAACGGAGATTCGCGCCATTTCTTATTGTATCTGTTGTCTTCCTAAACGGATCGTGACTTTGATAAACCAAGATCCTCTATAATTATTGTTTATCTACTAGAATTATTGTGGGATATAAAACCAAAACCCACCACTGATACCAAGTGATTCAGACTGTTTAGCAACTACTTGAGGACAGAAAATAGAGAGGAAATAGACCTAGTTCTATCTGTGATAGATTTTATTACTTTTAAAATGGAAGGCATCTTATGACATCGCAAGTATAATAGTAACTGGAAGAAAACATACCCACAGCTCACAAGATCTTTAGACGGATCAGCGGCAGCATATTGCAAACTGTGTCAGTGCACTGTTGCACCAAGAATTCGTAGCATTTCCAATCCTGAACAAAAAAAAAAACAAAAAAAAAAAACACGAGATAAAAACTCTGTCAAAAAGCTAGTCACAGCTTATTACGAGAAGGACTCCTAGGCAAAGTAATGATAAATTTAAAGAAAGCAGAGTTGTAACTTGCTGTAAGCATGACCTGCCATTGTGCAACACTCACAATTGATCATCTAAGTGAAATCAAGTGAGCGCATGGTCGGGGGAGTACATTGGAGCACATACAGTTGCATAGAACTAAATGTTCATGCCTTATTAAAAAAATATTATGTCGCCTGCACTTAAGAATGTGCTTATTGATGATTTTCGGAACAAGAAATATGCCATCATTATAGATGAGTTGCAAAGATTTCATCCCATCTGAAAAAGTTCTGAAAGATTTTACATCCAAAAAGGTCTTCTACTTGTTCCAGTGAGGATGACAGTGAAGAATTCAATCTAGAGCTTTTGATTTGAAGAGGGTACAATGTTACACTTTATTTGGCATTTTCTGGCATATTTTGGGTAATGGTTTGGAATAAAATAAAGTTTTTTTTAAATCTGGCAACCCTGTCTGGGTTCCATCCTAAACGCTCGCCTGTAAGTGTATCACCACCTTAGGCTAGTGGGTGCCTGTGGTTTAAGAGGTATGAAAGCAGTTTCATAATTCCAACACGTCTTATTGAATTGAAAAGTACTGAATACGGGCAGAAAATTTTGAAAATAACAAAGTCAGCTTAGCTGTAAACTATTTAGCAGTAGACCGCGCTGAGTTATGGGCTCGTCCCTAAAAGGCGGAAATCACGTCGTATTGTTGTTTACAGTATGCAGTATGTGCGCCTTTTAGTCCATCCGATTTCAGCACATCTCTTTTATCATTTCGCCTCTTACGACATGCTTTTTTATGGTCAGGTGGTCTATTTTTTTTAACCCCCTCCCTTTTTCCACATGGGGCACAGTAACCTATAAGCGAAGCTTTACGTTGTTTTCTGCAACCATGTGATAGTCGGACACTGCAGACGCAGTGGCAAACTGTTTAACCTGAAAAGTGCCTAATATAACCACAGCCAGTGTTACATTCAGGCATAAGCTAACTAAGGCCTAGCTTAGGCCATCATAATCTGCAGGGCCTAAAAAAAAGTTCCTTTTTCCACAACGGCAGTTTTTTGTGTGTAATGTATATATATATATATATATATATATATATATATATATATATATATATATATATATATATATATATATATATATATATATATACACTTTCCATAAATTTTCTATTTTCATTCATATTTTTTATGAGATGAGATGCCTGAGAAAAGCAGCCAACATAACTATCCGAGATCGAGTGAATAATGGAACTATCAAGCAAATTGTGATTCATCGAGAAACAACAGATCACATGGTTTGGCCATCTCGTTAGAATGCAGCAAGATCAAATGCTATCACAGGCACTACATCTCAGAAGATCAGATACAAGAGCAAGAGGACGGCCACGGAAAAATGGATCGACAACATTAAAGACACTCTACGCCTTCACGGCATGACAATAGCAAGCGGCAGCCAATGTGCACTGGATCGCAAATTATTCCTCCCCACGCCGCTTAATGGCAGAAGTTATGATGATGATGATTATTATTATCATGTGCTTTAATGTATTCTAAATTCGCGTAGACTATTTAAGTTAAATAAAATAATTAGCTTGGTGTGTGAGTCAACATTCTAGTTTCTGTAAAACCAAATCTCCGAGGCCTCCAGAAATTGTTTGGCTTTTAAAGAAATGTCCAGGTTTCGCAGCCAGACGTTAATTCTGGCCAAATAGCATGTGATAATTTCTTTTTTAAAACTATGGATTGTAAATAATTATACTTAAGAAATTTTTATAGCTTACAAATATAAAAATTGCAAGAAACGATTGCATTATAAGTTGAGGTTGCTGCATAGTGTGTGCGAGCGTGCGTGCGTGCTCGCGCACGTGTGTGTGTGTGTAAGGATGTCTCACACATTTAGGACGAAATGTAAAATTCCAGCAACGTTGGGTAGAGCTTTGGAGGGAGAGGGTAGGGAGAATAGTGTCTCCCTCAAAAGGGTCAGGATACTGCAGGGAGCTGAACAATATTGCCAGTCACTCAAGTTATGTTTCTAACGTATTTCATCAAAGTGCATTTGCTAGGTTATTTGTCAATTTACAAAAAGAAAAGGGAAAAACATGCGAGTTCCTACTCCAGATCGGTAAAAATGAAGTATTACTTTCCATGTAACTGTACAATTTTCATCAAATCTCAGTACTCAAAGTTTTCATCAAACAGGGATTTAGCAACATGCCAACTTTTGGCATACTGGCAAAGATATATGTTAGTCCTCTTTTCGTTCGAACACGCCGCTTTTGTAGCTGAACTGGTTGGGTGTCTCTACGCCCCATCAATGCGGGCGGTAAGGGACTACTCAGGATTCAGGATTCATAAGAACAAAAATTCCAAACTTTTGACTTCTTTCAACTACCTGACGGCTTGCTATATCGAAGTCAGTTGCAGTTGTGGTTTGATTTGAATTTCTTTCTTGTGGCGATAATTTTCGCCTTTTTCATTTTGGTCGTTTTAACTTTGGCCGGGAAGGCTAAAATAGGACGCGTTGCATAATATTACGTCGCTTTACTAAACGCGGCAGGTGTAATAGTTGCTTGTGGCTTTCGTCTTTTTGGTTGTCGGGATTGTTGTTACTACAACAATAACAATGTAAACAACTTCTGCTGCTGCTACTTATTTTTCTTTCTTCTTCATGTTCACCAGCTGTAAACTCTGCCGAAAAGTTTTGGTTGTTCATCCACTTTAGCACTGCACTTATGTTCCAGAACCTGAGTGTTGAGAGTGCATCCGTTTTACAGATCTAACTCATTTGTATGCAGACTGCTGGTTTCTTGCCTCTCACGCAGATGCACTTTGACTTCGAACAAAGCTCCCAATTAGTCGTCTCTTACGACATGCTTTTGGGTAGGCAGTGGGTCTATTCTTCTTTTCCCATGATATGGCCGCCGGAACCCACACGGGGGGCTACTGCTACAATTATTAATAACGCTACAATAACTACGACTACGCCAGTCAATACTTCTACACCCTCTATTGCTGTTGATACTTTCAATGCTCTAGGTGCTGGAACAAAAACAACAACTACTACTAACACCACCACGACCACTATTACTACTACTACTACTACTACTACTACTACTACTACTGCTACTACTACTACTACTACTGCTACTACTACTACTACTACTACTACTACTACTACTACTACTACTACTTCTACTACTACTACTTCTACTACTTACTACTACTATACTACTACTACTACTACTACTACTACTACTACTACTACTACTACTGCTACTACTGCTACTACTACTACTACTACTACTACTACTACTACTACTACTACTTCTACTACTACTACTATACTACTACTACTACTACTACTACTACTACTTCTACTAATACTAACTACTACTACTACTACTACTACTACTACTACTACTGCTACTAAGCTACTACTACTACTACTACTACTACTACTACTTCTACTACTACACTACTACTACTACTACTACTATACTACTACTACTAAATACTATTACTACTACTACTACTACTACTACCACTACTACTACACTACTACTACTACTACTACTACTACTACTACTACTTACTACAAGTGGAACTTCGCTTAACGAGCATAATTCGTTCCAAAATCATACTCGTTAAGCGAAACACTCGTTATGCGAAACAATTTTTCTCATTTAAATTAATGTAAAATACGATGATGCGTTCCATGCCGAAAAAAAAAATACTCACAAAATGCTTTGTATAACGTTTATTCAAAGAAAATTATATACATATTGTTAAGGAGAGTGAATCATCTTCTTTTCCTGGAATGTGAATTCGATTTGCAAGGGGGGGGGGGGGGGGGGGGGTCGAAATAATTATGATACAAAGCTAAATAAATATGACATTTGTTTTTGCCGACGCTACAAAATTTAGCGAAAATGCGACACAGCATTATCATTAAATAAATTTGCAACGCGCATAGCCGCTTCCTTATTAGGGTGATGCTTCTCAATGTAAGATGCAACAATTTCCCATGCTTCAAACATTTCTCTTATTTCGCCAGAAGATTGTTGCTTTTCTGTTACCTCCTCCTTCTCCTCTGACAAACTTTGCTCTGAAACTTCTTGCTGTGAAACACAATGCAGCTCCATAAGCTCTTGGGTGGTCAGCTCTTGGCTGTTCTCTTCCACAAGCTCTTCGATATCGCTGTTATCCACCTACAATCCCATGATAGTGGCCAAAGACACAATCTCGTTGAACACAGGTTCCACAGGTAGTGTCACGAACACCTCAAAGTCACAAATCGACAACGCTTTCCTGCCAAAGCTTCTTCCAAGCAGAAGTTAGGGTTCTCTTGGTAACTCCTTTCCCCGCCTTGTCAATTATCTTGAGACAGGCAACGATGTGGAAGTAATTTTTTAAAATCTCTATTGAGATGTTTGTCTCTTAAGTCACCTAAAAACAATGCTGGAAGAGTGCTTTAGTGTAGAGCTTCTTCAAGTTAGAAATAACTTGATGGTCCATGGGCTGGAGTAATGGAGTGGTGTTGGGAGGCAGAAATTGAATCGTGATGAACTTAAATTCTTCAGAGAGGTCATCTTGTAGGCCTGGAAGATTCATGTATAAATATCACAAAATAACACAAGTTTGAGAAAATGTGTGATCACAAGCGACACTACGATGCTACTAGAACGAGTGCTAAACACAGACTGATGTTACATACGCATAATCCGGGACTTTCCCTCTCCTCGCCACTCGTTATGCGAAACGTCGCTCGTTAAGCAAGTCATTTTTTTTTACAATTTGTTTTGCTTGTTATGCGAATTACTAGTTATGAGAGGTGCTCGTTAAGCGAGGTTTTACTGTACTACTATTTCTACTACTACTACTAACACCACCACCACCACTACTACTATTACTAGTACTACTACTAAAACTACTACTAATACCACCACTACTGCTACTACTGCTACTACTGGTGCTGCTGTCACTGCTGCTGCTGCTACTACAACTACTACCACTATTTTGGGGACATGTCTCTCAACAAACTTTACTAACATATGTTCAATTTTTGTTTCGCTGTAGGAAATACGGAGGTGTACGACTACAACATTTTCTTCTTTTTCTGCTTCTTTTTCTTTTTCTTCTTCTTCTTCAGCTTTCCGAGCCCTTGAGATTCATTGTTGTGGATATCACTCGCCTCCATTCATCTCAATGGGTGGCCTTCTTTTTTCAGTCGGTAACACCAAATGTTTGCAGGTCAGTCTGGACGTTATCTCCCCATCGTCTTCTTGGCACCAGAAAATATGGAGTTATTTCTTTAACATTGTAAACGGTATACTACTAACAGAGAATCAATCTGGTCTGTTCGAACCTCAATGAAGACAAAGATTTGTGTTACATACGAGGATTTGGATGACACGGTAGCTTTCATAAAGGCATCGAAGACGAATTAGAAGATACGATCATTTAAAGACGACTTAAAAAATTTTCTGTATGTTGAAAAATTTTCTTTGTCTTGGGAACGTGTCTAGGAAAAGGTTAGTTGCGTATCCTTTACAGGACGTTGCAGAACCAACCCTATCAGCCCCTGGCTGTTGTGTGGTTTTACTAGGCAAATTTACGTCCAGTAGTTTGCCATTGCTTTCTAGACGGTTGGCTCCCTGATTCCACTGTCGAAACCAACGCAAGGCGTATGGCCCGCAGCTGGGATCGAACCCGGTACCCCGGCATTACGAAGCGTTCGCATCGACTTAGCCAGGGAGCCGACGTGTCTAGAAAGGTGTAACAATTTCTGGTATGTTGCAAACATTGTTTAGAACATGTCTGGTATGCTAGAGACATTTTGCTACGCCGAGGACATGTCTGATATGTTGTTTGAAGTATGTCTAGTATGCTTTAAACATGCATGCTATTTTGCGAATAGGTCCGTTATGTTAGACATATGTCTGTTGCGCTGAGAACATGGCTGTTATACGCGAAACATTTCTTGAAGGCTGATCAAGTTTCTGGCATGCTGAGAGCAATTATGGTATGCTGGGAACATGTCTGGTTTGCTGGGAACCTGCCTGGTATGCTGGGTACATAACTGGTATGCTGGAAACATGTGTGGTAGGCTGGGCACATGTCTGTTATGGTGGGCACATGTCTGCTATGTTGTGCACATGTCTGTTTTTGGGCACACGCTTGTTTTATTGGGCACACGCTTGTTTTATTGGGCACACGCTTGTTATGCTGGGCACATGTCTGTTATGCTGGGCACATGTCTGTTACGCTGGGCACATGTCTGTTATGGTGGGCACATGTCTGTTTTGCTTGGCACACGCTTGTTATGCTGGGTACATGTATGTTATGCTGGGCACATGTCTGTTATGCTGGGCACATGTCTGTTATGCTGGGCACATGTCTGTTATGCTGGGCACATGTCTGTTATGCTGGGCACACGCTTGTTATGTTGTGCCCATGTCTGTTATGCTGGGCACATGTCTGTTATGCTGGGCACATGTCTGTTATGCTGGGCACATGTCTGTTATGCTGGGCGCATGTCTGTTATGGTGGGCACATGTCTGTTATGTTGTGCACATGTCTGTTATGCTTGGCACATGCTTGTTTTGCTGGGCACATGTCTGTTATGTTGGGCACACGCTTGTTATGATGTGCCCATGTCTGCTATATTGGGCACATGTCTGTTATATTGGGCACATGTCTGTTATGCTGGGGACATGTCTGTTATGCTGGGCACATGTCTGTTATGCTGGGCACATGTCTGTTATGCTGGGCACATGTCTGCTATGCTGGGCACATGTCTGTTATATTGGGCACATGTCTGTTTTGCTGGGGACATGTCTGTTATGCTGGGCACATTTCTGTTTTGCTGGGCACATGTCTATTGTATTGGGCACATGTCTGTTTTGCTGGGCACATGTCTGTTATGCTGGGTCTATGTTTGTTATGCGGTGTACACGTCTCTTGGGTCTAGTACATGCCTGGTACGCTCGGCACATCACTGTTATGCCACGCACATCCCTGTTAGGCTAGGTGCATGCCTGTTATGCTAGGCACACTTCTGTTATGATGGAAAGATTTCGAGAAAGCTGGGAATATTTCTGGTATGCTAGCCACTTGTATGGTAGTGACGTATCTGATATGCTGAGCACATCTATTATTCTCTGAACAAGTCTAATATGCAGCAGATTTGTTGGTGTACTGGTGACGTTTCTGGTTTCCTATTGACGTTGCTGGTATCCTGGTGACGGTTCTGCTATCATAGTGACGATTCTGGTATCCTGGTGACGGTTCTGCTATCATGGTGACGATTCTGGTATCCTGGTGACGGTTCTGGTATCCTGCTGACGTTTCTGGTATCCTGGTGACGTTTCTGGTATGCTGGTGACGATTCTGGTATCCTGGTGACTATTCTGGTATCCTGGTGACGATTCTGGTATCCTGCTGACGTTTCTGGTATCCTGGTGACGTTTCTGGTATCCTGGTGACGTCTCTGTTATGCAGCTGACGTGTTTTTATTGTTGGGAACATTTCTAGTTTGTTGTGAAAATGTAAATTTTTTTTTTGGGCAACATCTCTTGTATGTTAGCAACATGTCTGGAATGATGATGACATGTCTAGTATGCTGAGAACGTGTGTACCGCTGGAAACATATCCCCTATGGTGGGAACATGGCTTGTAAGCTGGGAATCTGTCTGGTATACAGGGGACATGTCTAGTTTGTTGGTACATTGTCTGGTGCGTTGTTGACATTTCTGGCGTGCTGGAGAAATGTATGCAATGCTGGAAACAAATTTCGTGTGTTGGAAACAGGCCTGGTGTTAACTTCTAATGTGCTGAGATTATGTCTAGTATGCATTGGAATATGTCTAGTGTACTGGGAATATATCTAGTTTGCTGGGAAAACGCCTAGTGTGTCGGGAATATGTCTTGTGAGCTGGTAATATGTTTGATGTCCTGGGATATCAAGCCTCCTGGGAATATGTCTAGTGTGCTGGGGACCTGTCAGCTGTGCAGGAAGTCAGTCGAGTAGGCTGGGAATAAATCTGTTAAGCTACCTTATGTTGGTAAATTCTGGAACGTCGATGTCCGTATCTTAAGTAGGCGGCACTAATCAGTTCAGCTAACTCTCCATGTGGGTTTTGGGTCCCATTGTAGGGAAAACGAGAATAGACCGACTGCGTCCCCAACAAGCATGTCGTACGAGTCGACTAACTTGGGGCTTCCTTCGATGTGCATGCAACACTCAGGTTCTGGAACAAGACTAAAATCCTGAGGTGGACGAACAACCAAAACTTTCTGTCTGAGTTGATAGCCGAGAATTCAGTTAACATAGTCCCCGTATGGGTTCCAGGGCCCCATTGTGGGGGAGAACAAGTATAGATTCACTGCCTTCCCAGTAAGCATGTCGTAGGAGTCAACTATCTGGGGACTTCCTTTTGAAGTCGGAGTACATCTGCCCGAGCGGCAAGGAACAACCAAGTGCACATAAATAAGTCAGTAAAACAGATGTACACGCAGAACTCAGGCCTTAGCACAAAACCTAAGTCCAAATGGACGATCAGCCAGGACTTTCCGCCAGAGTTTACAGCCGGTGAACAGAAGAAGAAGAATTCAGCTTTCATACATTTTTTAAATTGTAAAATGTACCAGTAGCTGCTTAAAATAAGGAACCTGAACTAAAGGGGGGAGGGGGTGGGGTTACTGAACTCAAAACTTCCAGATCCCCAGGAAAACAGGTTCAGCCAGTTAGCTCCGGACAACTCTCTGCAGAAATGAGACCAGCTAATCGACCAAAACTCAAAAGTTTTAACAGATTTCGTTGGTTGCCGTGAAAAAGGCAAGAAACAAAGTCACATGCTTGGCGCTCAGTTTTCAACAACGCTCCTCAAGTTAGGTCATTAGAGCCATATAACCTGATTTGCCAAAGATATCACACATAGCCACCAATGGTTCGAATACTGAGCCAAAATGCCTAAGCCACGCTGGACAATCTTAACAATCGACTTTAACCCCTGCTCTCGCGCGGAATCTTGCCAAGTTTGCCCTAAGGAGCTCCTTCATTTAAGAGGTCACTGGTTACGCTTGAGTAATTTGCTATAGAGCTTCGGTCTTCTTGTACATAATGTACGCTCACCTACTTGCTTTAACTGGGGACCAGCACATATTTCAGTTTCTTCTATCAGAAAGGTCGGCTCTGTGGCTAAGTCGATGCGAACGCTTCGTAATGCCGGGATGCCGGATTCGATCCCAACTGCGGGACATGCGCCTTGCGTTGGTTTCGACAATGGTATCAAGAAAGCCGACCGTCAAGGAAACAATGGCAAACTACTGGACGTAAATTTGTCTAGAAAAACCACACAACACACAACAGCTAGGGGCTGTTGGGGTTGGTTCTGCAACGTCCTGTAAAGGATACCCAACTAACCTATCTGTCAGAAAGGAAGATGTGTAGATTCTTATTTTCTTTCACTTGTATTTATTTTCTTGGTGTTCTCTGTCTGGGAAGTTTCCACTAGAGACGCTTTACAGTAGTGATCCTCATTTCCTTTCTTTCATTTCTGTCCCTAGAGTTATGACTGACGGCTACATCTTTCAATTTCTTCTATCACAAAGGGAGATGTTAGATCTCCTCTGTGCTTCTTCCATTGATCTCTTGTGGCTCTTTTCTTCGTATTCTTTCTTAGCTATAGCATTCTAAATTGGGAGCGGCGTTAGCGCAGTCGATAAGATACTCGCTTTCAAATCCAGCTGCGACTCGTTGCAGCCCACGGTCGGTGTTTCAAACCGGGCGGATCCCGGGGTTCACAGCCTCTAGGAAATGGGTACAAGAGTGATACTCTGGGGTAAATGGAGGAACGTCGCTGTAGCTACAGAGTTACGTGCGAATGGCGACACAGGCTGACAGTTTTTATCAGCTGTCCGTACTGGTGGCTGAGCACATATTGTTTGTAACAGTGTGCAATGACGCTGGTTCACATCTCCCGACTTTACCTTTACCATTCTATGTCTGTTTATTTTTCTTCCTAAAATTTCACTATTATCATCATTATCCAGCTTCGTAATGCCGGGTTTGATCCCTGCTGCAGTCGATTTGTCTTGCCTCGGTTTCGACAGTGATTCCGAGAGCTGACTGTTAGCCAGCAATGGCATACTACCAGTGTTGCCACTTTGGATGTTTTACATTCAGATTTAGATGTTTTCCTTCGCATTTAGATGGCGTTTTTGACGTTTAGATGGTAGATGTCTTTCTATATGTTTTCATTTGGAGTGAATTTATCAAATCTAACCTAAGAAAAAGGATGAAATTTGACCTCTGAAATGCTATCTTGACAATGAAATTCGGCCTGATAAGAGTAGGAAAAGGCTGTTCCACTTATCAGCTCCCTGATTGGGTATTAAAAGAAATTGGAACAGCTAAAGCATACTAGAGTCATTTTGGATCTGAAGCTTCAACTTTATCATCCAAGCTAAGTTTATCATGTGGATCTTGTGAGGCAGACTTCAGTAAAGATGAGGACATATTTCTATAGGCTAAGTCATATCAATTGCTATGTAATGTGTGACTCTTTCCATTATGATGTTTTTTCTAGATGTTTTCCACGCAAATTTAGATGTTTTTAGATATTTTTTGACTCCGTTTTGGATGTTTTTTGTCAAAGAAAAGTGGCAACACTGCATACTACTGAACATACCATTTGCCCAAATAAACCACAACAGCACAAAAATACCGGATGTTGGTTCTGCAAAGTCCTGTAACAGATTTACAACTAGATAACGTCATGATCCTATCGTTTGAAGTTTGAACAACGAATCAATGTCAAAGCACACAGGTAGTAACGAATATGTACTCCGTTCTTCTTCCAACTAAAGTCTGAGTCGGAAGAAGCTCAGCACTGTGCACAGGCTCTGTATCACCGGCGAGGATCCTCTGGTTACACCCATGTAGAATCACAGATAGTGGAATTGTAAAACATTATGTGAAAGCTGCAGATGCGTGGTTTCATAGGCGAATGATTCACACGTGGGAGTTCCTCGACTCCATTTGTGAAAACAAAGAAAGGACCCACTACTCCCAAACAAGCATGTCGTAGAAGGCGACCAATTAGCTATGTTTCCTTTAAAGTGCTCCTTTCAGTAGCTGTGTGTTTATTTTTTTTTTTTTTATTTCTTGAGAAATATGTTGTTTATTTATCACAAGTGATGAAAACCACTCTTGTGACATTCATGAAACCAGAGTTGGTGTCTGTGAGTCCGGTGGTGATTTATAATTTTAGTACGGGCCCTGAAGAATCTAGGACCGTGAGGACAGGGCACAATAACTGTAGATAAAGGGCCTCTTATAGTGGGCATGGTATACAACTTGAGTTTTCTTTTCTCTTTTCGTGTTCATCGGCTGGTATCTTTGGTGGAACGTTCTGGTTGTTCGTCCACTTCTGGAGTGCAGTTCTATTCCAAAATCTGAGTGTTGCGTGCGCATCTATTTTGACAGATTTGACCGATTTGTGTATACTGTCGGGTCCTTGCCTCTCAGGCAGATGCACTTCCAAATAAGCTCTCAATTAGTCGACTCTTACGACATGCTCTTTGCCTAGGAAGTGGTCTATTCTTATATTCCCCACAACAGAGACCCGGAACCCGAGCGGGGAAACTTCGGGGTCATATTCAGTCAAACTGCCCACTACATGGACATCCCCGTTCAGAGATAATTCAGTAATGAAAGAGCGCCCTCAGAATGCCCTCATCTCAATAGAAATTCGGGCATCATGGGCGACTGTGGCCTGACCTCAGCATGGACGTCATCTATAGAAGCAGTGTCAAACATTGACTTGAAGAAAATTATGTTTGATTTGGATGACCGCTGGATTTTGGAATCTTGTGCTTTTGTCCACACAATTGGATGACCACTTTAAATGCACATGCTCTGTGTTTGGGCGGGTAGTCGAATCTTGTCCTTGCAAAACCGCCAGCAGTGTCGAAGATGGTAGACTCATAAGAGCTTGTTCTTAGCTGTTCTTATTACCCCTGTCTGCATGTCCATGTCTCTTTTGTTTTAAAGGTATGTCACTTTTCCCTATCTCGCTTATCTGCATCTCTTTTACCTTTTACTTGTATCGGTATCTCTTTTCTTTTTCTCTCTATTACATGTATCGCTTTCTTCCCCTCTATTATCTGTACATATTTCTCCTCTCTCCTCTATTATCCCTTCCTTCTTCTAACTAATCTATCTATCTATCTATCTATCTATCTATCTATCTATCTATCTATCTATCTATCTATCTATCTATCTATCTATCTATCTATCTATCTATCTATCTATCTATCTATCTATCTATCTATCTATCTATCTATCTATCTATCTATCTATCTATCTATCTATCTATCTATCTATCTATCTATTCTATCTATCTATCTATCTATCTATCTATCTATCTATCTATCTATCTAGCTATCTATCTATCTATCTATCTATCTATCTATCTATCTATCTATCTATCTATCTATCTATCTATCTATCTATCTATCTATCTATCTATCTATCTATCTATCTATCTATCTATCTATCTATCTATCTATCTATCTATCTATCTATCTATCTATCTATCTATCTATCTATCTATCTATCTATCTATCTATCTATCTATCTATCTATCTATCTATCTATCTATCTATCTCTATCTATCTATCTATCTATCTATCTATCTATCGATCTATCTATCTATCTATCTATCTATCTATCTATCTATCTATCTATCTATCTATCTATCTATCTATCTATCTATCTATCTATCTATCTATCTATCTATCTATCTATCTATCTATCTATCTATCTATCTATCTATCTATCTATCTATCTATCTATCTATCTATCTATCTATCTATCTCTATCTATCTATCTATCTATCTATCTATCTATCTATCTATCTATCTATCTATCTATCTATCTATCTATCTATCTATCTATCTATCTATCTATCTATCTATCTATCTATCTATCTATCTATCTATCTATCTATCTATCTATCTATCTATCTATCTATCTATCTATCTATCTATCTATCTATCTATCTATCTATCTATCTATCTATCTATCTATCTATCTATCTATCTATCTATCTATCTATCTATCTGTCTGTCTGTCTGTCTGTCTGTCTGTCTGTCCCTGTCTGTCTGTCTGTCTGTCTGTCTGTCTGTCTGTCTGTCTGTCTGTCTGTCTGTCTGTCTGTCTGTCTGTCTGTCTGTCTGTCTGTCTGTCTGTCTGTCTGTCTGTCTGTCTGTCTGTCTGTCTGTCTGTCTGTCTGTCTGTCTGTCTGTCTGTCTGTCTGTCTGTCTGTCTGTCTGTCTGTCTGTCTGTCTATCATATGTCTGTCTGTCTGGCGTGTGTCTGTCTGTCTATCTCTTTCTCTCTCTTCCTGTATCTCTTCCTCCTTTCTTCTCTACTCTTTCTCTTCTCTCTAACTCTTTCTCATGTCTCTTTTCTCTATCTCTCCCCAACGCCTTCTCTCTTATCTGTGGGTTTTTTCGCCACCTATTTATCCTTTTCTCTTTGAATCAATCACTTCTACCTCTTCACATCTCTGTGCACTGCTTACTCCCTTCCTCAATCTTTTAACTATGGTTGATCAAGTTTCCATTTGGTAATAAATTTTATTCGTTCATTCTCTGTTTCTCACTCTTCCTCTGTGATTCTTTACTCTTCTCCCGTCACAGCTCTCTTTTTTTTCGTCTTTCTTATTCCATCTATCATGGCTGGTTTTGTATTACAATTTGGCTCTTGAACAAAATGGGTGCGAAATGGCGTGTGCTTATACAGTATTGCATGTACAATGCCGGCTATCGTAACTGTGAGCTACAATTCCGGTGTGGGCTTGTTGGCACATCTGACGTCTGCCTTATTAACTAGTATTCACTAGTAGAGCATTCTTTGTGACTTTCACTGATCCAGGAAGGAAACAGTTATGAGGCAGTCAGTCTCAGGTGAAGCTAAAATCACTGATTTACGACTAACGAATATCTATCTGCTTTAAATAATTACCTATTTAATTACTATTCTCCTCTTCTCGTAGCCCTTTGTTTATGCTGGGATAAGCCCCTATTTAATAAACTTATTGAGCATTCAGTGATCAAGCAGTTAATATCCTGCCGTCCGCCTTTACTTCTCATAATATCTGATGGTGCCTGTTTAAGGTTGGGTCGATCAGATGGCCCAAAATAACATGGAAGTTAACCTAGAATGACTGCACTTCAGCCAAAAGCGTGCGGGGTCAGAGAAAGTTCGTGTCCATTTTGACCATCGAGTCATCGGATAATTGTATTTTGGGTAACGATGCCGTGACATCATTCATTGGTCGGCTGTGGTCATGTGACCTCCTAGACCCGCACAATGAGCTTGGAAGTTTCTGGACGAAACAAAGAGACAAGACGGATCTTTCTTCTTCCTCTACCCCCACCCCCCCCCCCCCCCCGCCCCACAATTATAGCTCTTTTTCTCTGTGAGTGTGTTTGTGTGTGTGTGTGTGTGTGTGTGTGTGTGGTATCCCTCTCTTGTCTCTATCTGTATCTACGTGTGTCCGTCTCTCTGTTCTAGTTTGTTTCTCTCTCCCTATTAGTCGTTTTCTCCATCTCTTTTCTATGTCTCTCCTTTCTCCATCTCTATGAGTGTTTTTTGTTTGTCTTTGTCTGTCTCTGTGGCACCACTCTCCGCCTCTTCTCCATTTCTTTGTTTCTGCTTTCCCGTCACCGCTCCTCTTTCTCTGTTTCTGACTTTCTCTATCACCTTATTTAGCTTTTGTCCTCTCTTTGATTCTCTGTCTTCTCTCTCTCTCTCTCTCTCTCTCTCTCTCTCTCTCTCTCTGTCTCTCTCTCTCTCTCTCTCTCTCTCTCTGTTTTATGTACTAATCACAGAATTCATACCACCTCGCTCGGCTTCGTGATGTCGTATTCGTTTCCACGGGCTGTCCTATGTTATAGGGGTGTTATATGTTGATTGTTTTAAACGTTTTAAGCAGATCCACCACAGACGACAGCCACCACCAACGAGCGTAGAAATACATAAACCATCAATGATCTTACACTCACAAACGGTCGCGCCTTCGGCACTTCCACTTGTAGTAGTTCTTCCCCGCACATAGGCGCCTGTGCTACTCACAACCACACACGCGAGAACCGACATTCAATCACCAAAAAGACAGTTGCGACAAAAAAACTGTGCAGTTTCGTCCATGAGATGGAGTGGAAATCGTAGGTTTTACCTACATACAATCGCCATTATCATCATTATGGAAACCTTTATTAACTACAGCAACCAGTAAGGACAGCAAAAAGAACCGGAGGAGGAGGAGAAGGGGGGGGGGGAGAGATGGATAAGAAGATATTGATCATGATAATGCTGATGCAAATGATGATAGCTCGTTCAACAACTGATAAACACACTTGCAATCCATTTTCTCGAAAACTGCCTGTTGGATCGCAATCATTTTTGCATGCAAACTTAGAATATTCATGACGAAAAATAATAGTGGTATTCTTTAGTCCATATATGCTTAGGATGTTAAATATCAGCCAGTTCCTTTGATCTTTTCGAACCATTGCAAATAAGTAAAATGAAATTTTAGATTCTACAGGAAACATTTGAATTTCCGGTTCTATTTTTATTTTTCAGAGGCATGTCTTCATGATACATTGATCCCCGTGTGGGTTCCGGGACCCTGTTATAGGGAAAACAAGAATAGACCCACTGCCTACTCAAAAGCATGACGTGAGATTCGACTAACTGGGAGCTTTCTTTAGTCTCAGTGCATATGCCTGAGAGGCAAGGAACCAGCAGTCTGCATACATATTAGTCAGATCTGTCAAACGGATACACACGCAGAACTCAGGTTCTGGAACAGGACTGCAGTCCAGAAGTGGATGAACAACCAAAACTTCCTGCCGGATTTTGCAGCCGGTAAATGCAAAGAAGAAAAAGTCGCCTTTTACGACATGCTTATGATGGAGACTGAGTATAATCTTCAACTTACAAAATGATGTCACGGAAGCCACACAGAAAGTCTATGTACATGTGGATCACGTATCATTTACACGATATTCCACTGACGAGAAACGGCCACTCTTACTTCTTTTTAAAAAGAAGGATGAAGAGAGTTTACTGCGGTAAAACACGATAAAGTTAAAGCTCAGTGCACAGGATTTGATCCCATACGCCTCGCTCTCTCTCTCTCTCTCTCTCTCTCTCTCTCTCTCTCTCTCTCTCTCTCTTTCTCTCTCTCTCTCTCTGCAGAACGGTTAGCTGCCTGCCAAAAAACCGCACAGAGCACGAACTTCTTAGCTGGGGCGACGATCCCCAGGAATCTCCGTAACAACTGCACGGAGACATCCCCCAAACCCCAGTCAAACACCATGAGAAAAAAAAAAAAAAAAAGAATGGAGAATATCGTCTGGAAAATGTCACAGAAAGTAAAGGCAGAAGTTGGGCGGAGATCACCATCTGGTGAGGCTCCTGCTGACGATTCTTCTTCTATATTTTTTGTTCTTTTTTTTTTGTTCGCCGATAAAACAGCCGTCGGTACATTGTGTTGTTTACAGCTGAGCTGTGAAATCTGCGCCTATCGGTGGCAAATTTCTAAATACCTAAATGAGTCGCTTTTTTTACTATATGCTCGTAACGCGGTAGTGGATTTATTAACTAACAAACCCCCCCCCCCCCCCCTCTCTCTCTCTCTCTCTCTCTCTCTCTCTCTCTCTCTCTCTTTTCTCCAAAACAAGGATTCGGAAGCCATGCGGATGATGATGATGATGATGATGATAAGTTATAGATAACGGATTTGCTTCTTACACCGCGTTAGCTCAGACGATAAGAGGCTGGCTTTCAAATCCAGCTGCGACTCGGTGTAGCCACGGTCGGTGTTCGAAACCGGGCGGCTCCCGGGGTTCATCCAGCCTCTAGGAAATGGGTACTAGAGATGGCATTCTGGGATAAATGGAGGAACGTCGCTGTAGCTACAGAGTTACGTGATCAACTGTCCGTACTGGTGGCAGAACACTTATGGTTTTTATCCGTGTGCAATGACTCTGGTTCACATCTCCCGACTTTGGATTTACCTTTTATCTTTATCTTCTTCTCTATTTTTTTTTCTTTCACACATTGTGCTGTTTACAGCTGGGCTGTGAAATCTGCGCCTTTCGGTCGCAAATATCTAAATGCCTAAATAAGTCGCTTTTTTTAAACTACATGCTTATGAAGCGGTAGTGGATTTATTAACTAACAACCCCCTCCTCTCTCTCTCTCTCTCTCTCTCTCTCTCTCTCTCTCTCTCTCTCTCTCTCTCTCTCTCTCTCTCTCTCCCCCTAAAAGGACAAGGATCCGGAACCCATGCGGAAGATGATGATGGTGGTAAATTATGGACAAGGGATTTGCTTCTTACACCCCGTGCTCTGTGGTGCTGGTGGACATGTCTGATGGCAGCGTTCTGTCTAATTGTCTCGTGTACTCGTGTCTCATTGTGCATACACTGTGGCACTGGTCGACATGTCTGATCGCAAGTTCTGTCTTATGTAGTCCTGCCCCATAGATCATACACTGTGGTGTTGTCAACATGTCAGGTCGCTTCCTTCTGTCTCACTGTCTCAAGTACTCCTGCCTCATAGACCATGCACTGTGGTGCTGTCAACATATCTGATCGCAGCCTTCTGTCTCACTGTCTAAAGAACTCCTGCCTCATAGAACATGCACTATGGTGTTGACAATATGTCTGATTGCATCCTTCTGTCTCCCTGTCTCATATTCTCCTGCCTCATAGAACATGCACTGAGGTGTTGTTTAACATGTTTGATCGCATCCTTCTGTCTCAAGTATTCCTGTCTCATAGACCATGCACTGTCTCGTGTACTCATGTCTCCTAGTGCATACATTGTGGCACTGGTCGACATGTCTGATCGCAGGTTAAGTCTCAAGTGCTCGTGTCTCATAGACCATGCACTGTTCCGTTTGTTCAACATGTCTCATGGCAGCCGTCTTGTCTCAAGTCCTTTCATTTTCCTGTCCATACAGTGTTGTGTTAGTCAATATATCTATCCACAGCCTTCTGTCCCGTCTACATTCAACAATTCCTAACGCTTTTGTTCCATGTCTTCTCTCATTCGGCCGAGTGACGTAATTGTGTGGTGCCTATTAAAGCATTGCTGCAGATACAGGGCTATGCAACTGGCGGCCCGCGGGCTAAATCTGGCCCTCGAATATAGCAAGAGGCCCGCGAATCACTCCCAGTTGTAATGTATTAGTGATCTTTCTACGCTTAGGCTCGGGCATCTGGCCCGTAATGATCCCAATTTTCAAAATGTTGACTTTTGAGTACATTTAGTTGAATAGCCCTACAACATGCGGACTGGAACCAGAGACATCAGATCACATCCTCCAAGATTGTCCCAAATACAAGATATCAAGGTAAAACGTAGTGCCAAGAGAAACACCCGTGGATGCCAAACTTTAAGGATCGCTAGGTGAATTAAAAAAGACAGCGAAATTCAAACTATAGACAACATTGCCCATATGGACAATCTATTTTAAGCGAACGAGTGAAGAAGCAGCATTGCTCCGATATTTGCCACTTTCGGCCGACACATCTTACTTCTCTGGCCATTTGTGTTCAGAGTTAGTCTAACCGGTTAGATGGGACATTTTACAGCCTAATTTGTTTCATGGCTTAGTCATCCTCTGACCCGCGGCAGTCCATATGGGGGGTAAGGACTTTGTCTAAAGAGAAGCTGACCTTGATAGTGTATCCACTCCCGGCATTTGCCCGCCATCTTGTAACAGATTTCAAATCCCCGGAACCGGTTGTGACTGACCCAGTAGGGGCCGATGGGGAACCCTAAACTAGGAAAGTTAGACAGACGGACACGACGAGGGGGCGTGACGATTTTCTGTGCAACTACACAACAAGGATCAGCGCTGCCGAAGTTGGTACTTTCGTACAGTTTTTACTGTCTGGCCTGTGACAAGCTGATTGTAAGTTTGGTTATGTTATCACAATCGACGTCACTGCACATTGGGCATACCCATGCGTGCTCAGTCCTATGATGCAGCAGCTACTCCAAATTACTTCTACTAATTGTTCCCATGAGAAGCTGGTTATATTGTCTCCTATCTGGGTCTCGAAGACGGCATAGATGTGCTGCACCGTGCTTTAGTCCCATGTCACGCAGTCGTGTAAGTATCAGGGATTCCTCCTTCTCCACTAGCCCAGTCTGTACAGCGTTGACGATATCTGCTCTGTCCATGCTTCTTCACACATGCCTTAGTGCAGGGCTTACCAGTTGGTCCACACACTCATTTACCTTTACGCATGCATGACCCGGTGTGTAGATCCAGCTGAGGGAGGTTAAGTGCGATTTTCGAATGCTTTCTACCCGATCAGAGCGCATACTGCCTGTTGCTATCTTCTGGAGCATGTTCACGGAGTTTGATACAATAACTGCTTGCGTGGCGGTTTGCTCGGATACCCATGCTGAAGCTCTAGAAGCAGCGGCTATTTCCATTGTCATGCCTGACGTCGTTGTCTCGTAAGAGTCGCTGTCCTACTGGATTGTTTTTCCCCTTCTTTGCGCTGTGTATGCCCAAGCTGACCTTGATCCGCGCTTCACTGATCCATCTGTGTAGATGATATCTTCTTGGTCCGAATGCTGATCTATCAGTTCCCTTACTTCTGCGTCTACAGCAGCAGGAATTTGATCCCTGCCGTACCTTTCGAATGTGATGACAACCTTGGAGATGCCATGTATATCTATTGGTGTATTCATCGATTCTTTTCCGTGACTGATCACGTCTAAGTCGCGTACCTGCTGGGTTAAATCCTCAGCCTTTGCCATCCAAGAGCAGCCTCTTTTGAGACGCGTTCCTTTTGTGTCGTGACTAGCTTTGTGCAGTGGGTGGTTATCGTCTGCCGATACCCTTATGTACGCCTTGACCTGTGCGACTGTGTACCACCCCCGATTTTTGGGTACTTCTTAGGAATATTGCATCAATATTTTTAAGTTTCGCTTTGTGTTGAGAACCTTTTAAAAAAAAAGGGGGGGGGGGCAATTTACGTAATTTGTTAAGTGAGATTTTGTTCCAGTTTCAGTCATGCGCATTTTAAATAAATACAAGAAATTTCAAAGCTCCACAAAAAATAATTTAGGTTTGAATAACGGATCAACATCATAGCCCACGGGTAGTAACCCATAAGTGCTCCGTTCTTCTTCTAACTCAAATCTGAGTCCGAAGAAGCTCAGCACAGTGCACAGGTTCGGTAGCACCGGCGAGAATCCTGAAATAATTAGGGTCAATTGTTTACTTCAAAGTGTGGCCAGGCAGCGCCGTTAGGCTACTCTTTTCGATTTCCAACTGCCAAGGGATATTTTTACTTGCGCAACAATGCATGAGGGCATCCGATCTCACAACACAGAAACCAGGGGGTGGGGGGGGGGGATTACTGAAAGTCCAAGATTGAACCAGGAACCTCTAGCACTCGAGGCGGACACGATGATCGATACCACGCAGACCCCCTAACACACACACACATACACACAAACTATGAAAACCTGTTAGCTTTCGGTATGTTTTTATATCTGATCAACTACAACAAAAATGTGCGACTATTTTCAACATAATTTCGGCTGCCCTGCGTAGGACTCAACGCGCTGTTATACAATAGTTATATACTCATTGTACCGCCTGAATAGTCCTGTCTACCCTTTAGAGAGCCTGAAATAGACTCGTCCTGTAGGACTGGCTTAAAGTAAAGCTGGTAGGCTTACCAGCTGTACCGATGGTTTCATATGTTCCCCGGCCCTCCCCCCCCCCCCCCCCCCCTTTTTTTTTTTTTTTTTTGAAGAAGAAGAAGAAGAAGAAGACGGTGTGTTAATAGGAATATCCTTACCCATCCATATTAGATATAAGGCTACAGCTCTGTAATATCACTGTTATACGGATGAACTGAGTTGCTGAAATTGCCTTCTGTGTGAGAGGGCTGCGTGGTCTCGGGTATGGTGTCCGCCTCTAGTGCTAGAGGTTCTTGGTTTAATCCCCGGTAAGAGCTGGGATTTCTTCACGTTGACCTGGATTTCTAGTAATTCCCCGGGTCTCTGGGATAGTTGGAAATCGAAAAAAAAAAGAGAAGCCTAACGGCGCTAACCGGACAACATTTTGAGTTAAAAATCTACCCAAAGTATTTCAGGATCCTCGCCGGTGCTGCAGGGCCTGTGCACTGTGCTGAGCTTCTTCGGACTCAGACTTGAGTTAGAAGAAGAACGGAGCACTTACGCGTTACTACCCGTTTTCCATGATGCTGATCCGTTGTTTAAACCTGTCTGTCACACCCATAAACTTCTTCATAGCTGCATATGCTACAAAAGTCAAAAGAATTGTAAATTTTGAAAGGTATTTCAAGCCTCCACTATCAAGCAACTGTGTGTAGTATGTGGACATTGCACCTGAGTCAACATCATACAGTTACGAGTTCCCCAATAGTAACATTTTTTTCTGAGGTTAAAAAGGGTATCTGGGATTTCACCTATCGGTCTGCCGTCCATACTGGGATTTGTAATCCATGGTGTCAACCTTCGGGTAGCGGCTCAGATGGCAAAAAGTCGGAATGCGAGCGCGCGCGCAGTTGAATGTTGAATTAAGAATCGACATTACAGCACTCGGGACACACCATAAGCGCTCCGTCCCCATCTTCAGCAGCAAGCGAAGAGTTAAAATTCCGATGGTACCAATAACAGTCTGATTGTATATCCGTCTCTCCCCTCCCCCGAGTGACGAACGTCAGCCAGAACCATTTGTAACTCCTGGCAGTGCCACTCTCCTCAGACCGTAATGATCTATCTGTTCCTCGACACTATTTCTTTGCTCCAAAAGGCCCCTCACAACATCCAGTTTGTCATATATCAGTTCACCACAAAGTCGTGTAGAACCGGCCAGTCTATCCACCTGCTCATTTTCCAACACACCGCCGTGATCTAGAGAATATACCCAAAGGATGCTAACTACCCGGGACCTCAAAGTGATGCTTACCACTCTGCACGGAGAATGCCTGTCTCCGCCTTTCTCAGCATGCTCTGTGAGTCAGTTACAATGACGACATGTGTGTACAGCTAATTTTCAAGCCAACGGAAGGCAGCAGTGACTGCCTCCACCTCCATTCTCAAACTAGACGTTGTAAAATCATATGCCAGGCTTTGTTGCGCCAAGCGACGTCCATTCGCTTCACTATGAACCCCTATGCACTTCGTCTGCCCCTCACCACCGAGCCATCTATATATACAATCACATCACATGGGCGGGAATTGTCATGAATCATTTGTTGAACTTCTGATTCTGCAGCACCAGCTGACCAATCCTTGCGCTCACGTCCCAAAGTGATTAGAATCCTACAGTCTGAAACATTATCAGACACTTGACGCACTCCTATCCTCGCCTAAATTTATCAAGCCTGCACACATGTCGAATTGTGCCTTAAGCTTGCACCATCCACGACTTTCCTTTTCTTCCGTCTGTGACCCTTAGCTCTATCCAGGGCTTCATGCAGGAGGTGCCTCTTGAGATTTGCCTCTGAGATATGACTGCTTGCAGAACTTTAAGCCTATCTGCAATAGTAGGCAGTGCAAGTATTTATTTCATTCATACTACCGGGGTATCTTTTGTACATCCCAGAATCACCCGCATGGCTTCATTCTGTATGCGTTCAGCTGACTCTTTGATGTGTTAGGCATGCCAAGTCCATAATCTATCACTGACAGGATCACATGCTGGAACATTGTGAACAACATTCTTTGTTCCATGTCCATTGCTGCCATAATCTTGAGAGCACTGAGTCCTTTTTGACATTTCACTGCAACTGCATCCACATGATCCCTGAAGAACAGGCGTCTATCAAAAATGATACCCAGATATCTCAGTTTGCTTTCTCGTTTGATGTTACTGTTATGAACTGTGATTTTTGGAATGACACCCCTATTGTACAGAGAACACCACAAAACAGCTGCCTTTTCTGAGTTAATGACAGCACCATTTTTGGCATGAATGAAATTATCCTCCTAGGAGATCTAAATGTCAGAGGAGGAAATGATCATTCTTGATGGGTTGGAGTAATCGGGAGATATGGTGAAGATGTTTTGAATGATAATGGCAAGCGACTTTTCAGATTCTGCAGGGAACAGAACCTTGTCATTACAAACACAACGAATGAAAAATCCATCATTGACTACGCCATAGTTAGAAAAAGATCATTCAAGTTTGTAAGAGATGCCAGAGTCATGAGAGGACCAGAGATTGGAAGTGACCACTATCTGGTCACAATAAAGAGAACAACTGAAAGAACTGCTCCAACAAGGCAACACGGACAAGCATGCAAGAAATCAAGCAACCAAGAAGGGATGAGGATTAAGGCATACAAGCTAAGAGAGCCAGAAATTAGGGCTAGATACCATTAGCTTATATTGAAAGCAATAGGAACTAAAGAAGAACCACCAGAGGACACTGAAACCCTCTGGTGCATATTCAAGAATATCCTCACAGCATGTGGTGAAGTCCCAAGTGGAAGGCTGGGACATAGGACACCTTGGTGGACAGAAGAAGTCAAACTGAAAATAGGAGAATAGAAAAGGGCATGGAAGCAATACCTGGCAGCCAGGAATACAGCTGAAGAAATAGAGAAATATAAACAAAATGTGGCACTTAGAACAGAGACCAACAAATATTGTGCTTAAAGCAACACAGAAATCATGGAAAGAGTTTGGAGAAATGTTGGAAAAGAATGCAAGCGAAAATCAAAAACTGTTCTACAAGACCCTCAAGAACACGAGGAAGGAGAAAGAGTGCCCAATAAAATTCATAAAAGACAATGAAGGAGCTCTGCTTACATCTACACATAATATCATGGGCAGATGGAAAGAATACTTCTCAGAACTCCTTGGCGTTGAGGGAAGTCATGACCCAGAAATAATGGACCTCACTGCTGAGAAGAAAATCATCCATGGGGAAGATAACATTAGGATGGAAGAATTGAAGGCAGCTATTGAGAAGATTATTCTGGGAAAAGCAGCAGGTCATGGTGGTATAACACCAGAGATGGTCAAATATATGGGTGTCGCAGGTGAGCGCCTTCTACTGAAGGTTCTCCATACAACCTGGTGTAGCAAAACTATACCAAAAGAGTGGGAGATTGCCTTCATTATACCTATATTTAAAAAAGGCGATAACAGACAATGTGAAAACCACAGAGGCATATCCCTCCTCAGCGTTCCTAGTAAACGTTACTCTAGAATTCTCGAGCAGAGACTTGGAAGTCTGGTAGAGCCACAGCTGGATGAGGCCCAATGAGGCTTCAGAGCAAACCGTAGTATTCAAGACATTATCTTCACACTGAGACAGTTGAGTGAAAAAGCCCGTGAATATCAGAGTGAGATGCACCTATGTTTTTGGATCTGGAAAAGGCATTTGACAAGGTATCCTGGAACAAGCTCTGGGACTGCTTGGCAGGGAAAACACCCCACCACCCCTAAACAGTGCAATACAGAGTTTCTACAAAAGCTTCAGAAATTATGTAAGAACGGCAAACCAAAAGTCAGAAGAATTTAAGACCACCAGCTGTGTTAGACAAGGTGATATCCTCTCACCTTACCTCTTTATTCTTATGATGGATGATGTCATCAAGACCTGTAAGGAGAAGACAAAGAAGTACTCTTCAGGGTACTGGAAGATGAGACCAATCTGTATATCAGAGCTGGTATCTGCAGACGATGTGGCTCTGATAGCTAAATCAGAGGCACACCTTCAGTCCAACCTACTTGTCTGGAAGGAAGAGCTTGAAAAGAGAGGGATGGCCATCAGTATCTCCAAAACTAAAACCATGGTGATCTCAAGAGAGGAGAAGAAACACCAGATCATGATGGGATAGTATGCATTGGAGCAGGTTAACCAGTTCAAATACCTTGGAGTTGTATTAGACCGAAACGGAGGCATTAAGATTGAGCTGGCTACACGAAAAGCAGCTGCTGGGAGACTCTTCCAGGCCATAAACCGAGGCTTTCTTAGCAAAAGAGAAATTGGCAAGAGGACGAAAATGGCGATCTCTCTGGCAAACCTCTACAGCATAAGGTAGAAGAGGAGCGAATAAGAAGAAGAAGAAGAAGAACCATTTTCGGCACACCAGTCAGTCACTCTTCCCTGCCCATATGCAAGAACATCAATGGCAAATGTCAATATTCTTCCAACACCTGGTGAATCAAGTTGTGCAAATATTGCTTGTATACACATTAAAGAGCACTGGTGAAATTGCAGAACCCTGGGGTAGTCCTAGGCGATATTACATTTTGCCTGAGGTCCATGTACCCAGGCTAAGGGCTACCATACGTGAATACAGGACATCTGCTATCCAGTTCACAAACCACGGACAAACCCCCTTCTCCGTGAGTGCAGAAATCGAAATATCAAAATAATAGCGCGCAGTTATGAGTAAGGATAAATCTATATTTTTGTTTGCGAGACAGCTAAAGAGTGTGTGGGTGTGTGAGTGTGTGTGTGTGTGTGTGTGTATGTATGTTCCCTATTTCATCGGGTATTATCCCACATGGCTGCTTCCTCTCCGCAGACAAGCTAACTGCCTGATGAGAGCATCTCACAAAGTACGAATTCTGTTGCTCTTGCGACGATCCCCTAGGGTCTCCATAAGAATTGCACTGGTGAACGGAACAAAGCAGCCGTGAAATCACCCCATGACCTTAGGAGCAATATAGCAGCTAGGAAATAAGAACAAGACTAGGAATAAAACCAACTATACAAATAGCTGAAGCGCGACGGCAGACATGATTTGACCATCATGTTAGAAATGGAGGACTGTGTCAAGAACTTCATTTTCGTCTGCCTTCTAGCTCCTAAAGGAGCATAGTCCTTCTATCAACTCACGCTAGGTCATTCTATCCTTCGCGATTGGACGCAGCTCACCCCATGCTTTTTTTTAACATCATCACTCTTTAGATTCTTCTCCATGTGTTTTAGTGTCTGCCTTTATTTCTATCACCTTGTGGGTTCCGGTGCAAAGGCATTCTATTTATGTGTTTTATCCATCGCCAGCGTCTTTTCTTCACTTCTTGGTCCACTAGAAATTGTTTAGTTCTCTCTTAAAGCTCTACATTGATGATTTTATCATACAATTCAGTTCCCTATGTCGAGAACTAACCTTAGAGAAATGAAGACCAATTTTGCACATCGTGTTAGAAAGACTTGCAAACTCGAGCGGATCAATCCTAGTTACAATAGTTTAGGCATGAATGCAGAATTGGAGAGAATCAGCCACCACGGCTGGCATGGGAGACCAAGAACCAGGGAACTAAACCTTCAGGACGACCCAGGGTTCGATGGGAAGAAAACATCCAACAGTCCCTGGCTGACAGAGGACTCGAATGGAACAAAGCTCAACATAAACCTGCTGAAAGAGAAATCGGACTATCAATGCGGCAAACCTCTAGTCCCACGGTAGAAGAGGAGCGACTTAGAAGTATTAAACAGGGCACACAGACGATCCTCACATCCCTCTCAGTATTCAGTTGGCGTAACTGAAGACAGTGGATGGAGAAGATAATGAGAAGGGTGGAGAAAGAAGAGGAGGTAAAAAGACTCTGATGATATTTATATTTACTCAACGGATCAGCATCCTGGCACACGGGTGTAACCCATAAGTGCGCTGTTCTACTTCTAACACAAGCCTGAGTATAGAGAATCTCAGCGCAGTGCACGAACTCCGTTGCACCGGCGAGGATCCTGAAATACTTTGGGTAGTTTTTTTAACTCTACATTTTGCACGAGCAGCACCGTTAGGCTATTCTTCTCGATTTCCAACTGCCAAGGGATTTTTTTTTTTTTTTTTTTTGCGTGCACAACAATACCCACGGTCGTCTGATCTTTCTATCTAGAGGCCAGGGGAAAATTACTAGAAGTCCACGTGAAAAAGTCCAAGCCTTCAGCGGGACTTGAACCCGGGACCTCCTGAACTCGAGGCGAACACCATGCTTCAAGACCACTCAGCCCCCACTGATGATGATGATGAAGACGATGATGATGATGGTTACAGTCGCTGTAGCGATGACGTGTTTAAAAACCTGCACACCCGCCAAAGAGTAGTCTGACCTGAAGTCAAGGAAAGGCCAGCGTATTCCCACGTTTTCTTAAAGTAAAACAGTCGGCCCACACAAAGTGTGTTACCCGTGTGGACGCAACCTGCGGTAATTGCCCGGTCGCCAGTCAAACACAATAACCCGCTGCGTACTCATTGTTATCTTGCCGGCCTCTAAAGAACGTCTTTACACCTTTGTTTTTCGCCCGGGTACAAAAGAAGTAGCCCAAAGCTGCGAGTGTCAAACCTGATTCAACCGGACAATTGTGCCCCCTGACGTATTTGTATAAGATCTTAAAATACGACTGCAGTTTCTCGAGCATTCTGGCAACATGTAATAATTGGATTGGAGTGCGTTTAACATTTATGTCATGTTACCCAGCATTTTAGGGTCACTGAACTTTTGGTGGCCTTGACTCTTGACCGTTTCCTTGGGAAGCCTTTATTAGCGCACATCTGCCTACGTGATCCAGGGTCTAGTTTGCGAGGTCGTGCTGGTCTTTTTTTGTGTTAGAAATATTTTTCTCCCTCCTAAATCAAAATATTTACGATTGATTTCTTTGTTTAGTCCCACCACAAGGCGCTGCTGAACAAAGTTTTCCACAGCCTTCAGTTATGTGAGCTTAAAGTAGTTTCGGTACTTCCTTTTTAATGTACCACAAACAAAGGAAAACCCAGAGTTCCTGGGAAAGGAATGTTATGGGTTAGGATTAAAATGTTTTTTTTTTTCCAGCTCCAAATGCCTCAGCGACATCGATTAGCCCTTGCCATAACCCTAACTATGAGGTCATTAGAATATTCGACTTTCCTGGGAATTATAGGATTTCCTTTGTTTGGGGTGAATTAAAACTAAAGTACCATCGTTTCTGATAAACACGTTCTTCAATACCACGTGACTCATACACACTGGACTAGAGGTTACTTTGTAACTGTCTTATAATGGCCCAATTTAACCACAAGAGACTTAGTGAGATGTTAAACTATCAGAATTGTAACTGACTCGCAGAGCATGTGGAGAAAGGTGAAGACAGACATGCTTCTTGCAGAGTGGCAAGCGCCACTTCAAAAGTCACGGGTAGCTAGCATCCTTTAGATATTTTCTCCATTCCTACCGGTGTTTTGGGAAATGAGCAGGCAGATAGACTGGCAGGTTTTGCACCACTTGGTATTGAACTGGAGTATGACAAGCTGGATGTTGTGAGGGCCCTTTAAAGGGCAGCACACGGGGATCGCCGATGGAGATACTAAATTTGTACTCTGTGCCACGCGTTCCGAAGGAATGGGGGGGGGGGGGGGGGCCATAAGGGTCAAAACCCAGAAAAGTGAAGTCGATCTCTCCATTTTCAAATAAAAATTAAGCCCCGAGTTACAACAAAAGGCTTAGACTAACGCTTATGTTTTTGTTTATTCGACGGATCAACATCATGGCGTACGGATAGTACCCCATAAGTGCTCCTTTCTACTTCCAACGCGAGCCTGAGTCTGAAGAATCTTAACGCAGTTCCCGAACTCTATTGCACCGGCGAGGATCCTGAAATGCTTTTGGTAAATTTTTTACTCCAAATTTTGCCCTGGCAGCGCCGTTAGGCTTCTCTTTTCGATGTCCAACTTCCAAGTAATTTACGTGCGCAATAATACACACGGGCGTCTGGTCTTATTAACAAGAGTTAAGTTAAGGTTAGTTGCTTATCCATTACAGGACGCTGCAGAACCAGTGTGGTTTTTCTAGGCAAATTTACGTCCAGCGTTTGCCATTGCTTGCTGAAGGGTCGGCTTTCTTGATACCACTGTCGAAACCAACGCAAGGCGCATGGCCCGCAGCTGGGATCGAGCCCGACATCCCGGCATTACGAAGCGTTCGCATCGACTTAGCCACAGAGATGCACTTTGACTTCAAAGAAAGCTCCCAATTAGTCGACATTTACGACATGCTTTTGGGTAGGCAGTAAGTCTATTCTTGTTTTCCCTATCCATAGGGTCCCAAAATCCACACGGGGAAAAGGCCTTTAGTGAGAACTTTAATGATATTGTTGCCTTAAAAATGATGATCCGCTTAAAGGTGCCCTTTGGATAGACAATCTTTTCTTGGAAGATATAAGATCATGCGCACTTGATTTTCAGGAAAAGAGAAAAGCTGATCAAGTTTTCTTCTGGTGTCACAGCATACATTTTGGATGTCTCTAAGAAAGAATATCCATCTCTGAGATGTAGAGTTATCACTGTGTTGCCTCCCCTTCCCTTTTCCCGCCCGCCTTCTTTTTTCAAATTAATTTTTGTGTGGAAAGACTTTATCAGCCATGTCAGAAATAAAAACTAAACATGTAAATTGAAAGGATGTTGTTGCAGCGGTTCTTGTATCAGAAACAACACTCCAAATACACATAAGATGTTCCAAACTCTAAGCTAAAGATCAAGCATTAGCTGAAAATAGTGTTTGGTTATCTGTCGGAACAACATAGTTTTGCTGGGCCGCTGGTTACGGAAAAGTTAAGGAACACTGGCCTATATCTCCAAGTGGTCACGTCTCAGTGATTCCAATATTAAGGTCAGAATTAGTGTAAGTGTGCGCTTGAGATGGCCAGTGGTCCTCCTTCCCATGTATTTGTAAACACGTGTGTGTCAAATCGGAAGGTTGTGGGTTCGCTCCCTGGCGGAGCCGGACTTTTTTCAAAAATGACCTTGACTCCCAGGTCAGTCCAGCCGTTAGTAGGTACCAGGTGCAGTCACGGAAAGTAAAGGCGGCCGGCGTGATGCTGACAACATCACCCATCTTGTGCCGATTGGTCTATAAAAATATAGGCCTAGCCCTATATGCTATATACGACTAAAGGCGTAGAAAAAGGTCCTTTACATGTTAATAATAGTAATTTTGATGTTGTCTGTGTTCACCGGCTGTAAATCTCGGCAGAAAGACCTGGTTGTTCGTCCATTTCTAGACTTTAACTTTGTTTCAGGACCTAAATTTTGCGTGTGCATCCGTTTTACAGATCTTGCTTATTTGTATGTAGACTGTTGGTTCCTTGCCTCTTAGGCAGATGCACTGTGCCTTTGAAGGAAGCCCCTAATTAGTCGACTATTACGACATGTTTGTTGGTGAGGCCGTGGCCTACTGTTATTTTTGCCACAATAGGACCGCAGAACTCACACGGGGAGGGGTAATCATCATCATCATCTGCTGCTGAAAGGAGAGGCTGGTTTGTGTAATTATAAGCTTAGACATTTTTCGTCTGTAGGAGGCCAACATACAGTTCTAACCTGCACAGTCAGTGGCGACAGCACTAGCCTGCTGCCCTAAATCTTTCCTCCCCCCCTCTCTCTCTCTCTCTCTCTCTCTCTCTCTCTCTCTCTCTCTCTCTCTCTGGTCATACACCACAAAAGTAGTAAATACTTGCAGTTGTGGCAGTTTAAATGGCTGAAAGGGCACAAATATATTTGAGTCTGAGGTTCATTTGGTTGAGGTTGAGAGGATACTGCACCAGGTCGTCTCTTGACGAAAGTGTAACAGAAAGCACGAAGTCCATAGCTTCAGCGATGTTCTCCTTGGATTTCCATGAAAACTGCACAAATGAATAGAACGACAATTCTGTGAAATAAACCCGCCACCTTGACAGCTCAAGGCCAAGAGCCTATTTGAAATTAGATGAACTCTAGAAGTAAATATTTATACCCCGACATTTCGCTCAAAATCCTTATCAATGAATTAATCAACCATAATCCAAATGAAAACTAAATGAGAAGCACGGGTACGATCGAACGTTTCAGCAAAAGTTTCAATAAAAAATTCCAATACATTTCAATGTCACTAATAACGCAAAACGCCAACCTGCCACAATTGCCATCCAGCTGGTTGCCGTAGGGTTGCCAGATTTTGTAGAACGCAGTGGCGATTTATTGTTTCTTTTTGACATAAAAAAAAAAAAAAAAGTTAGTTTACTTAGTAAGTTAGTCGATAGATTATCCTCATTGCACATCGAACCAATTGTCCCTAAGAACTTTGATTTCCCCTACTTGTTTAAAAATACAATGAAGGTAACATTGTGACAACAGAGATGCAATGCCTTAGACGAGATGCAGGAGTTTCAATGAAATACAGAATACGAAATCAGGCGAATGCTAGGAATAAAGCCAGTCTTACAGGTCATCAAAGAACAACAAATGTGGTTTGTACACCTAACAAGAATGCCCTGGTACTATCTGCCACAGCGAGCCACACTAAAACGATACAACGGGTATAGAGCGAAGTGAAGACCTCGGAAATATGGAGTGATGGCAATAAGAACAACCTTACAAAAATGAACATCAGTCTTTATAGTGCTCTTGACCGAGCTTTTCAACGAATGGTACATCCCCCCCCCCCCCCCCCTTTCTATCGCTTTCCGACCGATGAGGTACAAGGTGGAAGAGAAGCAGACGAAGAAGAAGAAGAAGTGTGTTAGTTTCTAATTCTTCCTGCATGGCGCTCTCGACTGGCCATACCCTTTTAGGTTATCCTTTACAGCACGTTGCAGAACCAACCCCAGCAGCCCCAAGCTGTTATGTGGTTTCTCTAGGCAAATTTACGTCCAGTAAGTTGCCATGGCTTATTGGACGGTTAGCCCCCTGATACCACTGTCGAAAACAACGCAAGGAGCATGGCCCGCAGCTGGGATCCAACCCGGCACCCTGGCATAACGAGGCTTTTGAATCGACTTAGACACAGAGTCGACTTTTGGTTGTTAGCAAATTTCATTGAAAATTTTAGACTTACTCCATAGGAACAACATTTGGGCTGAGAAAAACACAAGAATCCATGGCATAGGAGTATCTGGCAACCCTTGGTTCACGCTCCTCATGTCTTAACGACCGTCCTCAAAAAGTGTAAGATAGAGACAGTAAACACTTAAGTACAGTTAATACGGAGACTTGACTCCAAGTCGGAGTACATCTGCTTGAGAGGCAAGGAAACAACAGTCTGCATGTAAATTAGTTAAGACTGTGAAACAGATGTACACGCAACACTCAGTTTCTTGAACAGGACTAGAGTCCAGACGTGGACGAGCAACCAGAACTTCCCGCCGAAGTGTGCAGCCGGTGAACGCGAAGAAGAAGAGGAATAATCACTAGGCATCATTAAATTGTTTATCACTTAAATGATGCTCATACTTTATTGACTGGGTGGGGGTGGGGGTGGGGGTGGGGGAGAGATAAAAAGTTAGACAACAAACAAAAACAAAAAAAGATACGATACACTTGGGAGGATAGCAGCAAGAGATGGACAACGCGAAGTCTAAGAATGTGTACAAGAGGCGATGGGCGGAATGTTACAGATCGTTTGGGGCCAACTTTTCTTGTGGAGATAGCACCTAATTTAAATGAATTAAAACAGAACCAAGCAGGCAAACAACGCGGAAGAGGTGAAAACTCAGATGGGTCATGTGTGAGGATTAAATATTTTCCCATGCGTTCCCCAACGCGGCACATGTTGATGATGTGCTATCAAAACCACAAGGCCAAGCGAGGCCGCTGACGAAGTCAGATCAAGGCACGTGACTGCAAGCTGGTCAGTCAATGGGCAAGCTACCACGTCACAGCTCAAATGGAGGGAAACGTTCAAAACTGAGGAGATTTTTAGAAAACAGATCTGTCCAGGTGACACACACACGCATACACACACGCACGCACACACACACACACGCACACACACACGTACACTCGCTCTCACACACACAAACATACGCCAGCAAACACACACACTCGTGCACGCACGCCTACACACACTCACACACACTCACGCATTCATCCACGGGTGCAAAAACACGCACACGCGCGCGCACACACACACACACACACACACACAGGCATATATCTATGAAAGGTAAATATATAGCAGGCGATCTCACATACAGGTAGACGACCACATAAAGATTTGTAGATTACAGTGACACAGACACGTGTGCATACGTATACGCACTCGCACACACAAACACGTGCTTAATTACATGTACACGTACACACTGATTTAAGGGAGTAAGGTATATCAAAGTAATATCACACACATGCACATACACACACACGTGTGCACAAGTACACTTATTTGCACCCAAACGTGCATAATTCATGCATAAATACACGCTGATTTAAAGAAGTAGAATCTTTCAAAGTAATATCACACAGACATGGACATAAACACACACACACACACACACACATGAACACATACACACGTGTGCACAAGTACACGCAGTCGCGCACACAAACGCGCGAATAAGGGATTCAAATCTATCCAAGTAATTTCATATCCCATGGGCACATACACACATGAACACACACACACGTGTGCACAAGAACACGCACTAGTACACATAACCACATGCATACGAACGTACACACTGATTTAAAGATACATTGTGTGTAAGTAAGACACGGCAGATGCATTGGAGGCGAAGATTATTTTCGTAAGTTGCATACCACCCACGGCGTGATGCTGACCACATTACCCAGCTTGTGCTGATTGGTCTGTAAAATTTAGGTCTAGCCCTATATGCCCTATACGCCTAAAGGCGTGGAAAAGGGTCTTTACTTTTGTGTCTACTACACAGACAAGTTTATTGCATGTCTCCAAACAGTCAAGCAGGTGTGTTATTTCCAAGCCTGATCTTATATACATAATTATTTTTTGTAACAAGCTGGAACATTGTCTGGATTGAATACTGAAAAGAGAATAATAAACAATCTGTGATATGGGTTCTTAATTTTTAACGTACCCCAAACACGAAATCCCCGTGGGAAATCCACAGCTGACCTGACAGTCCATTATTTCAAGGGGTGCAAGTGTGCTGTTGTTGTTGTTGTTTTTTTTTTTTTTTTTTTTTTTTTTTGAGTGTTTATCTAGTGTCTTCTAATCCTAACCCTAACCCTAACCTTAACCCTAACCCAAACCCTAACCCTAACCCTAAACTTGGCTGTAGAGAAATCGCTAGAAACTACAACCTGAACACCCTAGAATTTATTGGGAATGTCTGCCGTGACGTTGTCGTGACGTCAGGGGTAAGTTACAAATTAAGTACCGAGATATGCTGGTGACACAGTGTTACTAGCAGAAATTAAGCAGCGGTGGATCGGAAGGTCGTAGGTTCGGGTCCTGACAGAGCCGAACTTTTATCAAAAATAACCTTGGTTCTCGGGTCTACCCAGCCTTGAATGGGTACCAGGTATAGTCCCGGGAAGTAAAGGCGGTCGGCATGATGTTGAAAACATCTTGCACCTAGCGCAGATTGGTCTAGTCCTATATGCCCAATACGCACGAAGGCGGGGCAAAGGGTCATTTACTTTACTTTACTTACATTCTGTTTACAAACTTTTGGTAGTGGGACTCCGAGGTTGGCCAGGTTCACCAAACAGTCAACAAAGGTCCGGACAGGTCAAAGCAACTGGCCAACATCACCATGAACTCTGCTGACAAACTTGACCCTTCTTGCTTGACAACCTTAAACGATCCTCAGTTTCGAATCAGGTTTGGATTTTTCTCCTCCTGTTATTTGCAATTTTGTTCTTTCCAGTTTGTTATTTTGCTATTTCCATTATCCGCAGTTAGACCAAGACATCAAGATGAGTAAAACTGGATGCACGTCGCGTTAAAGAGGAATGATGCACAGTGAGGGAGACAGGAGGAGACTATTAGACAAGATGCCTGGCAAACTCGTATCGTGGCAGGAAAATACGTCTTATCAGAAATGATTGACTGCATGTTGTTAGTTGCGTATCCTTTACATGACGTTGCAGAACCAACCACAACATTTTTTGTCTGTTGTGGTTTTTCTAGGCAAGTAATTTGCCATTGCCACTGGACGGTCGGCTTCTTGATACCACTGGTCGAAACCACCGCAAGGCGATTGACGGTATACTGGAAAGAATATTGTGGATAAAACAATATAGCCAATGCCACACTATATGACTTCTCTTTTTCTTGGCACTCATCAGCTGTAAACTCCGATGAAAAGTTCTAAGTAGTTGTTCGTCCACTTCTACACTGTAGTCCTCTTCCAGACCATGAGTGCTGCGTGGGCATCCATTTTACAGATCTGACAAATTCGTAAATAGACTGTTGGTTCCTTGCCTCTGAGGCAGATGTACTCCGACTTTAAAGGAAGCTTCCACTTAGCCGACTCTTGCGACATGCTTTTTTGCTTTTTGTGTAGGCAGTGGGTCTAATCTTGTTCTCCTCACATTAGGGCCCTGGAATCCTCACAGGGGACTGCGTAGACTATAGGAATGTTACAGAAGAAAGATATCGGAAGTAAAAAGGAAGGAAAAGAGAGGATGATGCTGGCGAGGAGGAGGTTATGATGATGATGATGGAGGGGAGGGGATAGACAGCGAAGAAGAAAAAGAAAAAGAAAAAGAAAAAGAAGAAGAAGAAGAAGAAGAAGAAGAAGAAGAAGAAGAAGAAGAAGAAGAAGAAGAAGAAGAAGAAGAAGAAGAAGAAGAAGAAGAAGAAGAAGAAGAAGAAGAAGAAGAAGAAGAAGAAGAAGAAGAAGAAGAAGAAGAAGAAGAAGAAGAAGAAGGATGAGGCGAGGATAGAAGCATGAACAGAAGACGGAGAAATAGACAGTCTTTAATTCCCATCACGAGCGCCTATTGTTACTAAGTTTATAAAGTTAGTCATACCCATAACATGCCCCCAAATCTGGACTATTTAGGTCTAATTTCCACAGTCAGTCTAGTTTCGTCAGCGTCTGCCCAGCAGTGACACTCTCTAAATTTCATCCGACTGCGTGTCTGCTGCCAACTTGCTTTTTGTCTTGTGTGAGGTCTTTTAGGGTGCGTTGTTTCTAATATAAAGATTACTCTTTTTCAAATCTAAGAAAAATTATAAAAGGGGCATACCCCAGAACTGGCTCTTAATTATTACCAACATAATTTACAGCCAAGGATGCGAGAACTGTGTAGGATCGCCTTAACGATTGGGCGCACAGGGTGGTTGCCTTGGAGTCCAGCCAAGGTATTCGCCCAAAACTATTTATAGAACCCTTCGTACCGGTTATGTTGTGCCTAAATATAACTGTGCTATGTTGCCACACGGTTGAGCGGGGTTCCAGAATGTGTGCATATCTCATCCTTTGGATGTTAATCCTACCGGCTGTACCTTGTCTAACTGTCAATAGTTTTCGCATTTTTTAAAAGACAGTTAAAGCCTTTCCTACGCTCTTTTCAGTTTCTGTTGTCTTTCTGCTATCATCTGTTAGATCGGAGAAGCTTGTTACCTGTTTACTGTGGTGTTCACTGTTTGTCGCTAGTTTCTTTTGTTAATTACCATAGATTTTGTTATTCGAACGCTCATACGAACCCTGTAACACCGACGAGGATCTTGAAATACGTTGGGTATATTTTCAACTCCAAATTTTCCTTGGGCAGCGCCGTAGGATACTCTTTTCAATTTCCAACTGCCAAAGAGTTGTTTTTTTACGTGCGCAACAATACACACGGGCGTTCGGTCTTTCTACCCATAGACCAGAGGAATTTATTAGAGGTCTCGTGAAAAAATCCCAGCCTTCGCCGGGTCCTGAACACAGGACCCCCAGCACACGAGTCGGACGCCATGCCTCGAGACCATCTTTCCCCACCTAAGCCTTTCTAAAATTCTTACGCCAGAGTAGTTGCGCTCCGGGGTCGACCAGGTCTCATCAAAAACAGTTACCAAAGGTCTGGCCACGTCAAAGCAGTTGGCGCAGTCCACATCTTATAAAAGTAACAGGACACAACCATTGTATATGTTTATATAGAATAGATATCAATCTGTCCCCTGTGAATGATATGGTGAACATCATGCAGATAGCATGCCCTTCCTTGAAAATTACCGGGTGCTTGTGTTAAGCTGGGAAGACCTAGGAGCCGGGACCAGTTGTGGGGAAAAAATCCATCTCTATAAGGATTCAAACCCCTCCCCCACCTCCAGGCTTTCCAGATCTCCAGTTACGCCAGCACTTACTGTTCCAAAGATTACTTTAATCCATTCTGCTTTTTTTACAGACATGTAGTGAAAGGCTCCTAATTCACTTTCCAGAATTCAGATATCTTAAGTCAAAAGGTGCAGATATCGCCGCCTAGCTGTAAACCACAACACAATGTGTCGACAGTTTTTTTAACATCGTAAGATGGAAATTCCTGCAATCTTTTTTCTTCTTCTTGACGTTCACCAGCTGTAAACGCTTTCGGAATGTTCTGGTTGTTCTCTGGACTTTAGTCCTGTTCCAGAAATTGAGTGTTGCTTGCTTTTCCGTTTCACGGGCCTGACTCATTTGCCTGCAGACTGTTGGTTCTATGCCTCTCAGGCAGATGAATTCCAGCTTCGAAAAAAGCTCCTAATTAGTCAACTCTTAGGACATGCTTTTAGGCAGGCAGTGGATCTGTTCTTTTTTTTCTCCATAATGGGGCACTGGAACCCACACGGGGAAATCTTTGTTAAATAGAAGTTATACTGGGGTACCACAGAATGATCCCTAGGTCACCTGTAGTCAAACGTGGGTGGTTTGACCCAAGACCTTCAGACCTGACAGGCGAGCGTCTTGCCGCTGCGCGTTCGCAGCCATTATTGCATCACATGCTCTGTAAATAAGCTTGGCCAATTTTGCTTTGACATCTCAAACTTCATCTTAGAGTCCATGATGTGTGGCGCTGGTAATCACGTCTATCCACAACCTTCTGTCTCGAGTACTTTCAGTCAACTCTGACACAGATGATCCTCCATGCCATGATGTCAAACTGTCCAGGATCTGTTCTCTCGGCCTCCTTCTGCCTCTTCTCCCCTCCAACTTTCCTACTGTCACGATGTACTTCAGTTTTCTCCTTCTCATAACATGACCAAAGAAGGTAGCTTGTCTCATTCTGATGTGGGCGGTCAGTTCTTACCTTGAGTAAGTTTCTTTTAAGACATTTACTCTTTTTATCTGTTCAGGATTCGCCTTTAAAACCACATCTCCGAAGCTTCCAAATAATTTGTCACGAATCTACCAACTATCTATCCATGATTCACTTCCATATATCAAGAGAGGATTTATATAACTTTCAAGAATTATTTTTCTCTTTTCAATTGACAAGATTTCATAGAATATTCTTCATTTTGTAAAATGCTGCCTTTGCTTGAGCTATTCTACATTTAACTTCTTTAATACATCTTCAATCTGATGTTGTCAGGGAGCGAAGTACTCAAACTATTATCCAGTAAAGTATATCGTATATTGTATATTTTGTTTTCAAATTCTGTTTGTGCAGTTTAGCATATTCCGTTGACAATTGTTGCCCTGTCTTGAAGTGAATTTGAGAAGTTGTTTGACAACCGTTTGTCTGGGCATGGAAAAGTGAAGTGATATTACACGAATTGAAGCTCTTTGATGGCGTTGGCGGTAGACTAGACCACATGGGTCACACACATTATTTGGCAAAGCGTATCATGATATTTACGATGCCTATTTTTTTCTCGCCCAAAGAAGAGAATTTAAATATCTCACGGTAGTCATCATCATTATCACCTTCTTCATTTGCCCTTCAAAAGTCGCCGGGGATTAACAGTTTGTGGTCCGGCGCTGGATGGATTGTTAGCATAGTCTGTTGTGATAGTGAAGTTAAGCAGTCACATACACTACGTGATAAGTCTTTTGGTGTGCCAGAGTACCAGAGTATCCTTTCTTTGATGCTGTGCTCAAAACAAAAACAAAAAATCTTCATTTTCGACCAGCATTCGTCGAGGAGGAGCTTTAGGTTATAATTGTGACTAGATTATGTGCGGCATATAAAATGGCTTGACATTGCACGTGACCAAAAGTCCTAAAAATGACTCTTGCGGTGTTGATAAGATGAAAGAAGACAGATTTAAACAATGCTCCGCCCGGCAGCGAAGTCGTCTACCGGCCAACCAATGGGCGACCCGGTTGCCGATGCAGAGAATCCTGTTTTTAGTCGGCATGTATAGAAGCTTCTTTCTTGGATGTCTGGCAACAACTATGTTTTCTTGTTGCTGTCAATCGTCAGCGGTTCTTATAAAATCTTACAGTTGAACCGGGTTTCTGGGGCTTGTGCCCGGGTGATACTCATCCGAGTGGTGGCACTTTGTGTCACCGGGTGTTGGTCGCTCGGTTTTGGTGTGGTTGAATTACACACCAACGAACAGTTTGAAATGTTGGAGTTTGTGGCTTTGGCGTTACAAACGCGCAAGGTAGTGCCTGGTTCATTCTCAGCTGTGGACGGTTTGTCTTGCGTTGTTTCGACACTGGTACCCAGAGCTGACCATTCAGTAAGCAATGGCAAACTATTGAACGTAAAATTTGCCTACAAAAACTACAAAAGTCAAAATTGCAGGAGTTGGTTTTGCAACGTCTGGTAGAGAATACGCAATTAACCTTTTTAACCGTTTGAAAATGAAAGGGTAAAGAAGACAACCCAAAACTGAGGCCGGAATTATGAAATCAACGGGCAGGGTAACAAGGTCAACAAATGACCGGACAAAAATCGGGTGTGTAGGCTGAAACGCCCAAAGCAATTTTATCCAGTGTAAAGAAAAGTAAGGACAAACGAATGGAAGGAGTATCCTGTTGTACATTTTCCCACTCTTTTCCAGCCTAAATCTTTTTGCTACGTAATATTACGTCCTACAACTGCGTAGAAAGGGAAACGAGGGAGAGAGACTCGAACCCATTCCGCATGACTTTTTGGCTCCGCCTAATCGGTCAAACTGACCAATCAATGTATTACTAGGTCAACTGAGGACTGGTCAAGGTAAAATGCCCTCACGCGTGGCGTCACTGGTCAATTCAGACGACGAGAGAAGAGAGCTGTACTAGCTGTGAAGTTTTGAAGGGAGAAGGACTTGCGTCGAGGATAAGGTCAGTCGGCATTGAGAAGAAGCATCTCAGGAAACAAGAGAGAAGACAGTCTAGGTAAGATTTAATGTTTGTATGCAAGGAGTAATGTTGATGAATTTAGAGGTCATTATTGGCACTTGGGTAGAAGCACAATCTATAAGTGATTAATGAACTCAAAGATGTTCTTAAAGTTATGAGTAATTAGAATATAAGAATGCAAGAGGCAAATCAAATGAAATAACTTTTTTTGGCCAATTCTTTCCGACCAGTGTTATATATGTTCCCGTAATACAACTAATTAGCGCAAGATCGTTATAACGATAGTGTGACTTTAGAAACGGTTCTGGAGTAACAAGAAAAGATAAAAAAAAATGACAAGAGACTGCAACTATAGTTCACCTAAAAGCAATAGATGAGATGATCTGTTTCATCATCTGGTAAGAATGTCCCTGTACCAACTGACAAGGAAAGACACACTGAAAATTTTAATTAACACAATCCAAAAGAAACACTGAAACGTTGAGGACAGGGAGGGGTAGCTCTGAAGCTAACCATGATCAACGCAATAGGATTTTAAAAAAGGCACTCAATTCTGACAACTTTGATGAGTAACTAACTAAAGGAAGAGAAAAAGTTTAAGTAGGTAAAACATAATTTCGTGAATAATTTCAGCACTCTTTTGACATCTGTGAAATGTGGCTCATTGGGGATGGATTTTATTTTCTGAATCACATATCGGATTTCGTACTTGACATATCCTGCTGTTTCTAATGAGGAAGATAATTCTTCCTAATGTCTGCTTTTATCATCATGTTTGTCCAGAGCATTCTGTCAATCATTTCATCTGTGCATAGTATAGTTTCCCTCTTAGTTATGTTAGTCTCTTTTCCCGAACAGGTCTCATTTCATTCTCAAAGACTATGATGGGTTTGTTACCTTTTTAACGTAAGAATTCCCTCGGACAACTTCTTTCAACACTATTACACTTGTTATATCAATCTACAAGTTATCATTGTTCATTCAGAGAGAGAGAGAGAGTCTCATTATGACTGGATATGTAGATGCTGAAGGCAGGAAGTAGATGTTAAGTTAGGAGGAGAACATAAGAGATGGACGGACACCAGCAAGTGTACAAACAGGATTAACAAGAGTAAATGGATGCGACTTTCGCTGCCGAGACAACTGACTATGTACTAGTTAACAATGTAGTAAGATACTAACACTAAGGTAATTGCTCGCTAGTTATCTTAACATGTTTCCCCATCTATTCTTTCGTCCAATTCGGAATATATTTTCTTGATTTACAAATTCTGTAACGTTCTTCAGACAATGTGTTATATTAAATGAACTTTCTACACTAGGGCCAAGTCCAGCGAAAACCTATATTCAAAGTTTTGGGCTGAGTAAACTCGGTCAAATTGCCCTGGAATAGGCGACACGATGGGACAGATTATCAGGATGGGACAGATTTCCTGATTTGAAATCGAAACAAATGGCCTTAAGAAACTACGCTGCCCAAGAAAACTCTAAAAACCCAAATGATACAGACATGGCATAGTGATGATTTCTGGTAGCCTCAAGGGTTCCCAAGCTATTTCTACACTCTATTGAAGGCTATAAATGACATGCCTAATTTGTATTGTTAACGCTTGTCTGTCGTTATATGAGCTATGAATTATGATTTGGGTTGTCATCACGGTACTCCCCACATGTCCATAGGTGCTCAGATTCCTTTTTCAACATATACAACAGCGCCCCGCGGTTGATAGTCCCAATCCTTTGCTGGTTGACAAGACTTCTCGTGCATACAGTGTGCTTCTCATGCCTGACTGTGCTGATCTTTGCTTCCAATTGTTTGCACTATTAGCACAGATGTGAATGTGCTGCCCTCTAAATCTTCCGATCGTCCTATCTCTCTAAAAGCATTAACAATGTGTGGATGATCCTTGGGCCGGCCCTCTGTAACTAAGGCAGAGCCGGCTAATCTGTTAGCTCTATCATTACCAACACCTGCATGATCTAGGACAAAGAGGAAGGTAACTCCACGTACAGTGAGTGGGGTTTGCAATGTCACGTGACACTGCAACGTCTTTGAAATAAAAGGCTCAATACTCTCCAATGAAAAGATCGACATCATTGCAACGGATTGTATCCCATATGGCTCGGTCTCTCTCTTTCTGCAGAACAGTTAGTCTACTGATGAGAGCGTCGCACAAAGCTCGAACATTGTATCTCCGGCGACGATTCTCATGGGTTTCTATAAAAACAGCACTGGAGAACCCATCGACGCTGGCCGTAAAACGATCCCACGACCTTCACTGCGCAAGGCAAAAGACTTGATCGCTTCGCCGTGGAAACCTTCCTTTCTCTTATAGCTGTCTACACACCTACGGTTAACCCGCTCCAGACTACTCCCCGCGCCTACGTTTAACCCGCTCCAGACTACTCCCCGCGCCTACGTTTAACCCGCTTTAGACTACTTCTCATATCTAAGTGGACTTCCAAGGACACCCAGTGCCTCGATTCAGGGTCACATTTTATACGTATCTGGACGGGACTGACCTTCAAACGGCTTGTTGTTTTCCCCGGGTTATTTCAGGTTACCTAGAGGTCACAATGCAAGTCTTATCAATCAGCGTTGCCTGGTGTAAACCCCCGCCTCTCTCCCTTGAATCCTTGAATGGTCTCGGGGTTTGCTATGACGGACCACCAGTCATTCATGGGCTCTAGGAGTAACTCAGCCTAGCACATTCTATGTCTAGGCTCTTTTGTTTTCACCCAATCTTTGGGACTTCGATAGTTTCCGGAAAAGTCCAATAATATAGGGATGTAAGAGTGTGAATTGAACGCCGACTTACCCTACCCTCCCCTCTTCGGGAACTCCTGCTAAATATCGGAGCACCCGGGATGGGGTGAAATTAAACAAGGAAAGACGAGACGGGCAGAAATATGACTGAACGTTTCAACCAGTATTTCACTATAAATTTTATGAAGTCTTTGCCGGTTGGCGTGTGCGATCGCACCTCTACACAACTTGCAATCTCAACAGCCTGTGTCACTTCATGCACGTAAACAGTTCGAATCCAAGTCTATATCAGCAGTTGAAACACAATTAAAATCATAAACAAATGATTGGTAAGGTCGAATAAAAGAAACTTGAAAAAAGAGCGAGTTGTGACCAACGTCTTTGGCAACTGTTACCGAACTTAGCAGTTTAAAAATGTTGTTTCACATAAGAGGTGCTGTCTCTTTCTGTCGTGGGCAATTACTTATTTTATCCTAGTCTCTCTCAAGGAATCATCATGGCGCAGTGGACAATCCCTGTGTTTGTGAAGTCTTGAAGGTCGTTGGTTCGTTTGACGACGTTGTTGTTCAGCCCAAAGTTTAATTTTTACGGAGATCTTCGCAGAAGCTACGGAGTTCTTGCTTTGTGGGGTTCTCTCTACAGGCAGCTAGCTGTTGTCTGCAGAGAGTGATCAAGCCGTATGGGATCGAGCTATAAGACCAGGTGCAGTCAAGTGGATCCTCGCAACTTCAGTAGTTTCTCAGCTCCTTCTGTCCCAGTAACCCATTTACCGTTATTCTCCAATCAGTGTCTGCCCTTGTATTTCCAATACATCTCTGTGTTGACCATAAATAGACTGCCCATATCTGTAATGTTATCGTTGTATGAATTCGAATTCCATTGTCTCTTAGTTTTTCAAATTATACCCCCAAATATATTAGTAGACTTGTTCATGATCAACTACTTCTTGGAGCTGTTTTCCACAGGATGACGCCTCTTACGACATGCATTCTTCTTTGTCCTCTTCCATGACAGAAAAATTCCTTTCCCTTGCTGGGGAGTCAAACACAAGAGCACGAACATTGTAACCGCTCGACCAGCCGCTCTTCGTTCGTCCTTAAAAGAGTAGCTGGCACATTGGGTTGAGTTTACTGCGATGTCTGCACACAGCTGATATTTAACATTCTTAATTAGTCGCCTTTTACGACATGCTTATTGGGGAGCAGCAGCTCCTGGAAAACCCACGAGCATACATTGCAAAATATGCATTGTCTCACAGGCCTCTCCTTCAAGGATTCACATCTTCAGAGCTGGCACGCCGGACACTGTGACGTGTTCAGACCGGAAACCCGACCACCCCCTAAACACCCACGCACACGCCACGCACGGACTTCCCCAGCGTCCTCCTTTACGCCGGCTGGTCAGTTTACACCGGGTCACGGCGACCTCCACCTAAGCGCACCCCTTGTGCCTAGTGCAAATCTTTCTTCCTGGTGACCTAGTTTCCCAACCCCTCCCCTCCCAGTTCGGGTCGTGTGGAAACGCAGTGTCCATTGCCGGCTTTTATGGGGGTCGCTCTTTATGAGGGCACTTTAGCTACGTCAGTACTAATGAGACCACACTTTTTAAATCTCAAAGTGCTGGAACAGTAAACTTCTAAAGTCCTAATGACCTGGCCGTGTTTGGGTATGGCACAACGGCAAAGTTTTTTTTTTTTTTTTTTTGACTGCGATGAAAGCAGAACATTATACACAAAAATGAGAAGGAGACAACGTTCTTTGGTCATGAGAAAAAGAGCAATGGGAAAAATGTCGTGACGACTGGAAAGATCACGGGTAGAAAAGGCAGACCAAGAGAATATGATGGTGGATGGCTTAAGACAGGGGCCTGCAGGTCTTTGTCCTCTAGGACAACCTTCAGCTTTCCTATTATATTCTTCTCCAGATTTAGCGGCTGTTTTTGGTGGTAGTTTGGCTGCATTCTAACATGACCAAACCATTCGATCCTATATTTGCCAGCGCAATTTGTGCATGGTGTTGTTCATGTAGTCTGATATAATAATCATTCCTTATATTTGACTCCGATGATTGAGTTGGTAAACAAGTGAAAACTTTTTTAGAAGTTGCGGAGATGTGGTTTTACAGATTGAATGATGAGAATACCCTAGACAGATAAAAAGACTAATGGACATGTCTTGAAAGAAACTGACTCCTCTTTACTGACCCACGAAGAGAAACTGATTGCCTACATCAGAAAGAGAATCTAGATTCTTTTGTCAAGTGTTGACAAGAAAACTAGAGTACATCGTCAGTATGAAAGCTGGAGGGAAGGAGAGAAAAGATTTTGGACAATTTGATGGCATGGAGAATCATTGATGTCAGAGTAGATTAAAAGTACACAAGACAGAAAATTGCAGACAGACATAACTACCAGTGCGACACAACATGCACTTTCAAGTCCTTAGAAAATATATTTCCTTGATATTTACATTCTTTAACTTTCAAGACAAGTTCTATCAGATTCTTTATATTGCAGATTTACTGATCTCAAATACTGTCACAGTTTAATGTTGTACTTACATGTTATATCTTCTGCATGTTGAACTTAGCATGTTCACATGATCTTATAGTCCACTGCACTTTTTGTAAAACAGGCACCACTAATCATCTGCAAATAGCACAAACATAATTCCATCCTACTGGAATGCACAAATCATTTCAGGTATGCTTGTTTTTATTTTTTGTTGTATTTTATGCACATCCATATACTGTTGTCATCTCATGTCTGCAGACTGGAATACAAAGTGATGTGATAACTGGACATTGGTGATTGTGCTAGCTCACTTGTGACATGGACAATTTACCTTCTGCCTGGGGCACGACAGGTGCAGCAGGACCTAGTAGCCAAGATTTAGCAGGAACTAGTAGTCATTATGTAGCAGGAACTAGTAGTCAGTATGTAGCAGGAACTAGCAGTCACTATGTAGCAGGAACTAGCAGTCACTATGTAGCAGAAACTAGTAATCAACGTGAAGCAGGAAATAGCAGTCAAGGTGTAGCAGGTCCTAGCAGTGGAGATGAAAGAGGACCTAGCAGTCAGTATGTAGTAGGGCCTAGTAAGGGTAAGGGGCCAACAGGACCCAAGGGTAAGGATGCAGCAGCACCTAAGAGTAAAGGGGTGGCAGCACCCAAGAGAAAGAGGGCAGCAGGACCCAAGAGTAGGGGGGCGGCAGGACCCAAGGAAAAGGGTGCAGTAAGGCCTAGCAAACATAGTGAAGCTGGACCAAGCATAGAGAGTGGTGCAGGACCAAGCATAGAGAGTGGTGCAGGACCAAGCAATGTGAGTAGTGCAGGACCAAGCAATGTGAGTAGTGCAGGACCAAGCAGAGAGAGTAGTGCAGGACCAAGCGGAGCGTGTGCAGCACAGCCTAGTAATCAAGTAGGAAACAGGACACAGAGGAGAGCTGCAGCAAACCGTGAGTCTCTTTTACCATTTTCATTTGGTTTCATCCATTTATTCTGTCATGCTATGGAACTACTCCTACTTGTGTATAACTAGCAATACTCAGTCAAAGTTGTCTGTGCAGATCTTAACCATTACTGGTTCCATGTCTGTAAGAAAAAAGAAGTTTTGACCAAAAGGTCAACTCCCACACTCTTTAAAAACTTGCAGGAAAGGATTGCAAAGAATAGAGCGAAATGGAAAACTAGACTTAGTGCAGTGTAAAAGATTATGTCCCAGCAGAATGATAATGAAAACGCTATAAAAGAAAGAACATGGCAGAATTATGAGCATATTATTAAAGGAAGCCATCAAAACAGTATTTAAAAAATCACAGAATATGCATTGAAACAGGTAACAAATGTAAAGTCCAAGAGACACCCTGTGATAAATGTTAACGAGAGCAACCAGAGTTGCTCAGCTGGATTCCATACCAGAAATCTAAAAAAAATTAACAGAATAGAATATAAATGCAGACCCCACATGATAAGTAAATGACTGTCTGAAGTTGATGAGGATGTGGAAATATTTAAATAATGTTATGTGGCAAATAATAAATAAAACGAAAGTTAGTCCCTAAATTACTTTAGTGTCAAACAAAACATTGCACATTGATTGATATCAACCTACATATCACCCTTCTATTCTCAACTTCTTGTGTACAGTCTAGTTGTTACACCCACCAAGTTTCAGTTGTTTCCTAACTTAGTCTGAATCGTTAGGGTTTTTATTCGACCATCATCAAATGTAGTGTCCAAGTATTTATTTAGTTTTAAGTGACTCTATTCAGACAGCAAGTTTAAAGGATGACGGCTTAGGACTGAAAGAGTTTGTAGGTAAGTTCTAGGCCTTGACAGGTCACTAAAGCTTATCATTGATGGGGTGGCCTGGGTTGTTCATGCAATCAAGGTCAAGGCATGGGAGGTGGCCTGCTATTCACACAATCAGGCTGTAACACATAGGATAGCCTACCTATTTACACAGTCAAGGTAATGACATTTGGTAAAGCTTGGCTATATCCTTTCCCTTTTGCCTTAACTTCGCAGATAACTACCAGGAAGTTCTTAAAATTATCTGGTGCTGGATGAAGTGGCACGTATGGACCTCAGCAGCCATGTAATGATATCAGTTCGACTAAGTGTACTATCATCTTTGGACCGACTAGGCCAGGCATTTTTGCAGGTCTGCTCTGGGAAACCTTAAGATACCTAGAGCTGACATAGAAATTTATGGCCCACATTGGATTAAATGCATGGCCAGAGATCGCTGAAGATCTGCTACCAGTTTCTGTGAGACTGAGTAGTACTAGAAACCTGGACCACTGTCTCTTAGTACTCCTTGATACTCCAACTCACACACAATAAATCTTAATGTTGCAGTTCCAACTTATACAAAGCAAATTATTGTTGCAACTTATACATTGTAAATATTAATATTGCCACTTATACAGAGTATGTATTATCTTAACTATACACAGTAAATCTAAATGTTGTAACATATTTACATAGTAACCCTAGTATCTTCTTCTCTAGTACTGTTCTACCTTTCAGCATCAAGTTTTGAAGCTGGGTCTGCTATTCTATGTACTGTTCCAGTACGTACCCAGCAACATCATTGTTTTCTTCCAACTTATGCACAGTAAATCTGCTGAAATTTCACATTTCTTTACAGTAAATCTGACTATTCCAGCTTAGTCAAGTAAATTCTAATATTATAAATTATTTAGCAAATCTTACCATTCTACGTTATATCCAGTACATATTATACCGAGTAAATCTTTTTTTTCCAACTCAAATCTTCATGATCCAGCAAATCGACTTCCCCATCTCATTGTTTTTCTTCAGTTGAATGAACTGTTTGTTGTCTGCTTCTGTGTCCTGTTCCAGAACTATTTGTATGCACAATGTTGTTTGCTCATATCTGAGGCATATGCATGTCAACTTTACTACAGGAATCATGCTTAATTAGGCCTACGATGTTCCTGTTTGGGACGCGGGAGGGGGTTTATTCTTTCTACCACTCCTAATAGGGCCTCCAAACCTTTATTTGGAATGTCATCTAATGCCTGTTTACCTTGTTGTTGCAGCTTACCTCCCCACTTATCTGTCACCCGATGATGTTTGTCTGGTGTGTGGAGACAAGCCTACTGGCTCTCATTACAAGAAAATTACATGTGAAGGCTGCAAGGTCAGTATTCTGCATAAGAAACTTACTTTTGCATGTTTGTGTCACTAATTTGTGTGTTTTGCTTGTTTAAGTTAACCAACCTGTTTTTTTTTTTTAATTTGTTTTATTTTGCTTAAACTTTGGGTCCATTAAAGATACCAACAATTGTAGTGATAAAGAGCAATGAAACTGATCATTTATTTTAAACACAGCTTCTGTGCATCGTGGGGGTTTATAGATATGGTAGGTAAATATAGAGAAAATGACAGATGAGCAACTGAAAAGTGTACATCAACAGCCGGAGAGTATATGCCACAAGGCAGGACTTGAAGATGGTGAAGTGATAAAATACTGTCCATTGAATGGAGGCGAGTGATGTCAGCAGACAGCCCAAGAAAATGAAGCAGAAAGGCAATAAATTCATAAGGGATTATTTCTGTTCAGTAAATTGATGGCACTTGTCTATTTACCGTCATTTGTATTTTCTTCATTAGTCCTCATCCCTCGCGCTCCCCCTCTCCCCACCTTCACCCCACCAGAGTGGAGACAGACAGAGGGGCAAGAGCTTTCTCTGTCTGGTCTCTCTGTTCTCAAAATGTTCCGAACATTTCTAGTCAGTAAATCTCAGTGTGTGTGTTACTCTGGCAAAAAAAGCTCTCCTGGGGACAACAGATGGGAAAAGGACACATGGACGACCTAAGGAAACCTGGAGAAAGACAATAGAACGGAAAAAAAGGAATGTAAATTGCCATGGGATACCATGAGCAGAAAAGCAGCAGACCGGCAGAAATTTAGATACCTTGTTAAAGCCTTATGTGTCAACAGCGACATGAAGAGGATATGGAAATCTCAATGTTGGAATATTGATGTTGCTGCCAAGATTTGACTTTGCTAGAGGAATGATACAATGGAAAGTTAGAATTTTTAAATTTATGTTAATCTAAAAATCACAAAACCATTTCACAGGTCTCACTCATTTGCATGCAGACTGCTGGTAACTTGTCTCTCAGGCACATGTACTCCATCTTCAAAGAAGGCTCCCAATTAGTCGACTCTTATGACATGCTTTTGGGCAGGCAGTAGGTCTATTCTTGATTTCCCCACAATGTGGCCCTGGAACAGACGCGGGTCAACTGCTAGCTGCTGAAGATGGAGATGGGATACTGAAGAAACTTTCTGAGTCCTGTGATGTTGATTCTCAACTAAAAATAAATTGTAAAAAAAAATATTGATACAAATGTTGATTAAACAAACAAACAAAATTTGACTTTATTTTGGGAAATCCTACCACTAATAATCCTTCACAATATTTTTGCAAGTGTTTTATTTTTGTTTCAACAGGGATTCTTCCGAAGGGTTGTTCAGAGATTCAAAAGGCAGCCACCCGATTTTTATTGTAAAAAGAATCGTAACTGTTTGATAACCAAGGAAACAAGAAACACTTGCCAGTACTGCCGTTATAAAAAATGCATCAAAGTGAAAATGGATACTCATTGTAAGTATTGTAGTTTAATTTTCAATGTTAGCATCCTTTGATGAGCAAGATTTAAAGTAAAGCACCATTATATGCAAGTGTAAGGATACTACTTTTAAAGACCAATATGTACTCAGTGGCATCATGCCATTCGCCTTTACTTCCCAAGACATTTTTTTGATATAATCATTTTACAATGGGCCTGCCTTTTTCTTAGCCAAGGTATCCCCCCCCCCCCCCCCTCCCTTCCCCCCAAAGATGCTGATGGCCATTTTGTCTGACCGACTGACTTTCTACACCATCAGGACATCACACAAGCGAGAAACACCCGATGACACAAAGTGCAACCATGTGGATGAGGATCACCGTGGAGAGGTCCCAGAAACAGCGTTCAGACAATTGGCCATATTTATGGCCTACCTATATTGCGGCCCCTGGCAAAAGACAAGAGTGGGGCTTCAAATAAAAAAAAATTACGTCCTAAAAAGGACAGTAAGGATATTTACTGTGTATGGCCATTTTGTGTAAACATAGAATAATTTATTCAATATTTTGTTCTGTCCTTCTGGGTTATAAATGGGATGTATATAGTTTTAAAAAATGATATTGGATATTTATGTTTGAATTACACTGTATAACTGATGAGAGCGACATTCAGCAAAGGACCTGTTACATGACCATGATGATGACATACTGTATTGATTATAGATTATGTGTTGGACATAAAATTTTTGTGGCTTACCTTTCACATATTTGTGGTTCTCAGTTTGTGGTGACTATTCTTAAGATTGATTAGGCAATTTTTATTTTGCTTTGCAATATAAATACTACCTGTACATACTTTTTTTTCATGTGATGTACTGTAGACAAATGTATTTGGCCCTAGATTCATTTAGGGAAGTCAATGGCTTCTTTGTTCATCTGTAGCAAAGTGAAGAATACCAAGTTTATAATCCCTAGAGATGCAATTAAAAATTAAAATTTAGAAGATAGGGCTGAAAACAGTCATACAGTTCATTCAAAAACAATGAGTGACATGGTGTCGTCACCTGACAAGAATGCCTTAGTATCAACTATCACAAAACTACATTGCGAATATATGTGGAATCCAGGGTCATGTTCGAAGAGAAAATTTGGCACCATGTGCAGGCGAGTGTCTAACTGCTACATCATGTCAGCTCCCTCATAGTAAAAATGCATGGGTATTATTGTAAAGACCCGGTGTTGCCCATGACATGGTACATGGTGCCTTGTTTACTCCAAAGCAGAGGTAACGACAGTTTCCAGTTGTCACTACTGCACTCCCACCCAATGAGTCAAATCTCTTTGAGAATTTTCCCAGGCCTTTATTTTCCATTACCAGAATCAAACTTTCTTTTTTGTTGAGACTGTCTATCTACTTGTCTGTCTCTGTATGTTTGGTTTAGTCGTTTCATGTTTAATTCCAACAGTTGTGCAAGATGAAGCTACAAGGCAGAAGGAAAATGAAAAAAAGAAGACAAAGAAACAGTTAGCACTGGTAAAAAAACTCATGGAGATTACTGACGCGGATTGGGTTCATCTAAGGCAAATAGGAGACTTCTACAAATGTCAGAATGTCTTGGATTGTTTCTGGCTCCCGGTAAAAGTAAGTAAATCCAAATTGTCCCTATCATATTACTAAACACTTTAAACAACATGCAATATGGTTTTACACTAGTGCTGTCCGGGCTTAGAAAGGGGAATTCTGATTATATTGTCTGTGTTGAATTGACAACATAGGACTTTGGCTGTTTCTGTTAGTGCTCAGCGTGCTTTTCAATCAGTCAGCAAAGAATACTAATCCTAGTAGTACCTGTACTAGTCTGATTCTATGTCCATCAAGTCTTTCCTCTGGTCACTGCCCTGCTGAATGATTATCTATTTGTTCTTTCCCTTTTGATATACTCCCAAAGAGCCTTGACCACATCCGTCCTGCCATGCATCGATTCATCGAGTAATGCAGAAGCAGTAATTCTTTCTACCTGTTTGCAGGAATCTTATTTCAGTTGTTATAGTTTTTTTTTTTCTCTTTTTCTGCCATTGTCCAGTTTAAGCATTGATAACATCAAGATTGTTGTGTCATAGAGTGCTCCCTTTGTTGGTGCCATTCGCCCAGTCAGTTGGTTTGCTTTGTAAATCTGTCATCAGTCTTAATCTTGTCTTTTGTTTTGCCAGCTTGTACTGCCGTCCAAAAACCCTGAGAACAGTTTTCCCCCAGGGCTTGGTAACCTCCAGGCAAACAACAAATAGTGTTAAACCCATATTGCTGTCAACACATGAGATTGTTTTGTTGCTTGTATTGAATTTTCTACTATTGTTATCTTCTTAATGTTTTTGTGGCCCTGTTGATTACTCAGAGAAGTTGCACTTTGTGGATATTTTGCCAAGGACATTCTGCGTGCAATGGTAAATGGACAGGATGATACATTAGCTGCTGTTGTCCCTCTGGGTGTTGAACTACTTTACCATAGAGCAGATAAAGGCAGTCTAGGATGAAGTGAACGGTCCTACAGAAGAGACAGAGCATCTGTATCCACATAGAATGATTGTGATTAGCGTGAGCAGAGGGACTGGAATATTTTGTCTGCAGGAGAGATTATTGGGCACCCTTTTGTTTTAAAAATCAGATTACAAATGGGAACTCTTTGTTGGCCACCGAGAAAACTGGCTGAGCATGTCTGGAAATAACCACAGTTCCTTTATTTCTTTAAATTACTGTTAACACTAGAGATGAGATCTTGTAGTTAATATTGTACCTGATTATTTTGTTATTTATCTTTGTTGCTGATATAGCTAAATGATCTGATGGTGTTTGTCATTTTGGTAGTTGTTTTTGCTATTGATGTCTTTGTTGATAACGTTGTTGCTGACGTAGCTGTTAACAAATGCGATTGATTTTGCTGATATAGTAGTTTTGGTATAAAACAAAAGAAAAGAAAAATAAAGACTACAGTCCTCACAGTGTGCATGTATGTAGTTCACTGGACCTGCTAACAGAATAACTAGAATGTCACAAGATCAAAGTCATGCATACCTATTACATATTCCACTTTGTCATCCCAATATGGATTGATTTTTATGTTTACAGCCATTGAACCCAAATGCGCAGCTGCAAGAGGCATTGGTGGCACATGCATATGCCTTTGTCCGAAACATTCCAGGTGTTCATAAGGTGAGCTTTCCATCCTTTCTTATTATTTATTCTGTTCTCACCTCTTCTTTATTATTTGTTTTGTTTGACTGTCACTTTCTTTCTGTCCAATATTTTTTTTTTTTTTTACCTATCATTTTTTCGGGCTCTTTGTTTCTTTCATCATTGTCTCTCACTACATTCTCATTTCTCTTCTAAGCATTCTCATTCTTTCGATTGCTTTCTTTTCTTAATCTCTTCTATTTTAATTCTTTTTTCTTTTTTCTCTCTTTCTCTGTCCTTTGCTGTCTTTCATCATCTTTCTTCCCTACCCCTTTCCTTTTTTCTGTTTGATTATAAATATTTATTGTAATTATTTGGAGAAAAAAAACAATGCATTGGATAATTTAATGGCTGGTATATTTTTCTGTATCTTGTCAGGTGAGTTATTACTCCAGGGTGAAGGATAATGTGGTTAATCTTCTGCTGGTTAGATATTCAGGGTGAAATGCTTTTAAAAATAGACAGTGTAATGTGTGTTTCTGCTAATAGGATTCATGTTTTGAGTTGGCTGGCCAAACACTTGTGAATGCAGGGCTCTTAAATGAGAGACCCAGGTATGAATCCTTGGTAAAGTTAGGCATTTTTTTAATTGAGTGGGGGGGGGGGGGGGGTCCTAACCTGCACAGTCTATGGTGACAGCACTGGCCCTTGGCCCTAAATCTGCTGGCTCAAAGACTCCCTTGCTCACAATCTAAAAAATTGTAAATACAAGCATTAATAGGACTTGTTTAGAACAGTGTAGAATAGTTGCATGTTATAGGACCATTTTTACACTAGTGGTCCATCGGGCATGATCTTACTGATGGTATTGTCAACTATCTGTGATTGGTGTCACCATACAGGCCACCTTTACTTGCTAAGACATTTACTGGTTCACAAAATACATCAACCAAGAGATTCCCTGCATAGAAGCATCCTCAAGGAAAGCTCAGCCATTGGCCTAATGAACATTAAAGACCTGAAACAGGTGGCAACGAACCACCAGAGATGGTGGGCTATGACCTCTGCCCTATTCGTGGCCCTAGGCTCAAGAGAAAAGACTTAACTCTTTGAGTCCCAAGAAACGCATCATACGTTCATTGATTCGTACCCAGAAGACCAATTAATGCAAGATGCGCCTATTTTATCTCTTGACTACCCCTTGGGCCTGTGATGCTAAACCCCCTGGGACTCAAAGAGTTAAGACTAACTAATGCATCTGATGTTATATAATAAGAAAATATGCCAGCCAATCAGCAGTTGTGTATTGTTTGTGACATCACTCACTTATTAGACTCTCTTAACATTTTAATTAAACTGCCTTTTTTTTTCAGATTCGCAGGGAAGACTTTTCTGTGCTGGTCAAAAAACGGCTGATTGATGTCCTTGCATTACAGCTCTCTGAAGTCTTTGACAATGACAAAAAATCCTTGAATTTTTGTAATGCGCAGCTTACGGAGAATGATACATGGGAGAATGAAACTTTGGAGCGCATCTTTAATTATGCAAAGCATCATTCACAGTTTTGCACCTCAGATGGAATAACTCTGGGTTTATTGTGTGCGATAACTTTCCTGAATGGAGGTGAGTCACTGCATAATTATGTAAATCATCAAGTATGTTTTTTTTAACCAAAACCATACCATTGTTTGCCTCATTTTCACTTCATTCTTCTTTTCTTTTAAAATTTTTCTAATTTTTCTTCTGAAAAAAATGCAACATTTGTGGATATACCATAGTCTGATTAAATCAGAGCTTCAATTACTGGCATCAGGAAGATTAGCATAACGGAGAGAACAGAATGGGAGCAGACCAGGAAGTGAGTTGCTGTAGTGTTGCAGCTAGATCAGCAGATCATGGGTTTCGGGTCCTGGTAAGGTCCCGTTTTTTGTTTTAAGAAAAATGGTTTGGCTTCCGGCCTTTAAGTGCGTATCAGGCGCAGTCATAGAAAGTAAAGGCAGCTAGGGTGGTGCTGACCACATCACCCACAAAATGTCGAGTGGTCTGTAAAATATAAGTTTAGCACTATATACTCAGTATGTCTGAAGGCTGGGAAAAGGGCCCTTTACTTACAGACCAAGATGAATGTTGAGAGAGTGGGGGTCACTGACTGCAAGGATATGGCCAGTCACAGTCACTGACTGCAAGGATATGGCCAGTCACAGTCACTGACTGCAAAGATATGGCCAGTCACAGTCACTGACTGCAAGGATATGGCCAGTCACAGTCACTGACTGCAAAGATATGGCCAGTCACAGTCACTGACTGCAAAGATATGGCCAGTCACAGTCACTGACTGCAAAGATATGGCCAGTCACAGTCACTGACTGCAAAGATATAGCCAGTCACAGTCACTGACTGCAAAGATATGGCCAGTCACAGTCACTGACTGCAAAGATATGTATGGCCAGTCACAGTCACTGACTGCAAAGATATGGCCAGTCACAGAGTCACGGTCACTGCCAAAATTACTTCATAAAGATGCCAAGAATGGTAATTGCCTAATACACATGATCAAATTGGCATAGTGTTAAAGTATCTATAGATAGTTTTTCCTCCTTTTTTAAATATGCTTTAAGCTTATCCTGTTTTCTTTCTAACTTCTGTCATCTGTTACTACATATCTAAGATAGGTCAGACAAGATTATCATTGTCTTGTCCTTCCTCTGTATGTTATTGTTGACACATAAGGCATTCATGACAGCTGACCCATTTGATTCAGCTTCTTGAAAGTTGCCTGCAACGTATCAGACCAGTTTTAAACTAATTTGTAATCAGGGAGCTATGGGAACAGTTACCATCTACACCTTAAGACATTTGCTGCAGGAGACTGAGCACCTCTGGGTATGCTTAGTGTGCTTTGATGTCAATTCTTAAATCAGTATCAGTTGCTTATGACTACATTGCTTGCAATTATGAACAAGCATTTTTTCTTTAAAGTCCCTCTCCCACAGTTTCTCTGTATCTGTCTCTTGTCCCTTGACCTTCCTGAAATGGGAACCCCGCCAGTAGCTAAGCAACCATTGCTCTTGGCACCAGTGGAACTCAAGACTCTTTACCCATTTGTCCAGTGTACCTCCCGCAAGTGAGGTCTTTACTTTTACTTTCTTTTGATTACAGAAACGCTAGACTTCAAAGAGCCACAGCTTGTAAAGTCAGCCCTTGACCATATCATATCTGTTGCCATCAAATACTTGCGTACCACTGGACAGTGGAGACTCTCCAAGCTATGTATGGCTTTAAGGGACTTTGAGGATATTCGAGAAGATAAGAATAGATTAATCTGGAAGATCACTGGCATGATGGAAGAGGAAAGGGATGTTGACTGTCTCATACTGAATGATCCCCCAGAAGACCATGTAGAATCATTTGAGCATGATAAAGAGAATCCTTTGGGTAATTATGATGTGCTAAATAACTCTACGTCACCAAGAGCTATTACTTCACCAAGAGCCATCATTCCATCAAGTGTTTCACCAAATGCTCTTGGGGCTGCACCAAGCACCCTTATTCCATCAAGTACTACTCCACTCTGCACCACTCCACTCTGCACCACTTCACTCAGTACCTTTGTAACACCAAGTACCTCAGTAATATCAAGTGCCTGTACTATACCAGGTAACTCTGACATAGCTACTAATACAAATAAAGATATACTTGAGTGCTCATCCATTGAACAGGAAACTGACATGCTGAGACATCAGTGTCAGCAATCAGTTCATTACTTGGATGCACTACGATATGGGACCCCAGTTAGCCATCAAGACCTTTATCTGCAAAGATCTAGCATGTCACAGCTTCCGGAATTTTCCCCAGCTTATGCTGGTTACAGCGGCAGACGCTACATGCCATATGCTCATGCACAAAATGTTTCCCCATTATCATCATCATCCTCATCTTCGTCAGGTCAAAGTGAGAGCTTTTGGTCAAACATGGCAGATTCTTCTGTCTGTGCAGCATCCGAACCCTTGGGTACTACAAATAATGAAGCTCAGTGTGTGATGGACCTGAGGGTTCCTGGAAGAATTCAAAGATCGGATCTTCACCAGCCCTCTTTATACAGAACTCCCCATTTGGGCTTTGATTGGCAAGAAAGTAACAATGCACAGAGTTACACTAGAAATCCACTCAGTTCTACATCTGTGGGAGAGCCAGAAATCCATTCTTCTCAAAATCATTCCCCTAAGGTGCAAGTTAACATCACAACAACTGAAAAGGCTGAGATAATTGCACTGGCAATTATGCAGCTTAGTGAAGTAGCCTGCCATCTTCAGGGTCAGATGGCAAAGGACAGGGCAATAAACCAAACAGATGCGCAAAGAAGTTGTTCGTGTGAAAATAAGTTGAAAGAGTACTTTGCATGGATGTACCAGCACACAGTCATCTCTGTCTGAATTGGCAAGCTCCCCATATGTTAGCTTTTTGCATCACCCATTAATAGAGCATGCACTGTCGACAACTCAGCTCTCCTATGTTACTAAAATCCCTAGTCATAAGAGATATCAGTTTTCTCAAACGTCACCACCAGCACATTGTTCCCCGAGCTATTCAAGCCATCCTCTTATTCGCTCTCCGGACATGCCTGAGAATATTAATCAATTGCAGTGCAATACTTCCCAGTCGTTCAGACCAATGAATGACCAGACAACAAGCCAGCAATATTCCCAAACTTTTGGCTGTGAAAAGCCTACTGGGCATGCTTCACTTGAACCAGGTACTTCCTCTGCTATTCAAGATGAACAAGTTTATCAGTCTTCTGCTATCAACACATTTCAAAATTGTCAGCATAATGCAGCTTTTAATTGCGACCACCCTAGTGCTCCATCTGAGTCATTAACATTACAGGCAGCCCATTCCACAGCAGGAGAATCTACTTCTCCCATTTCATCTGTGCTTGAAAGAACCTTGCGTTCAAAACAACCAGAAACTGTAAGTCTCCCGGTTAAGAAACAGCAAACAAATATTAAGCTGAAGAAGAAATGGCTTGATGCTCATTTTAATGGAGGTGAATAGATATACAGTGCTACTTCCATGCTTGTAACCGGTTGGATAAGTTATTTTTTTACTTTTTATTGGTTACAGAATTGATGAAATAATTTTTTTCACCTAATTTACACTTTGCACTTGTATAATGAAAGTCCAACTTGGCAATTTTTGTGTGTGGTAAAGTGTCTTTTTCTTTTTAAGATTTGTAATTGTCTTGGCTCCAAGAAAACTTGGGAAGTAGAGAAATAATATGATGTAGAAGCTGGAGAAGAAATTCACTCAAACTTTGTGGCATCAGGCAAACTTCATAAAAAAAAGTATTGAGGAGATGTAAATAAATACCTGAACTGTTGCCCAAATATATCATCAGGATAAGATAGGTCTTGATTTTAGACCTGTGATTGTATGAAACTGACCCATGATTGCTCAGTTAGTGGCATGGAATATGATGGTAATGAATTTTATTTCTCTGTCTAAGTGACCTACTACTGAAACAGTGTACCAGGCAACTTATGTTATTATATCTCTTAAATTCGGGCTTAGCATGAAAGAAATCTGGTGAGCACTGTTGTGTAAAATGTCATGTAATAAAAGATTTGTTTAAATAAAGTGTAAAGTCTCTATTATGCTACATCTTCAACAGTTTATCGCCTATATAATGTTTTTGCTACATTGATATTTGTGTCAGTATTAGTATACATACGAAATCTGGCTAGCAGGTGCTACATAAATGTTTTTGTATAAGGCGTTTTTATGTTAAATCTTCGCACCAGTTTCCTTACCCTCCTAATAATAAATATGGAACTGAAAATATATAATAAAAATCAATCAGCTGCTTAGTCTGCAACAATTTTTTAAACCTGCTTTTAATTTGTAAATGATTGTTCATGTAATTGCTTGTAAGGTTTTAATGAATTATGTAAGCACCTGATAATTATTGAGTTTTGCATGCATATCTGTTTTATACAAATCTAGCTTATTTTTATGGAGACTAGAGGTACCTTGTCTCTAAGGCAAAAAGCACTCCAAAAGAAAGAACACTCATGATCCCGTGATTAGCCCCTTTTATGATATGCTTACAGGGCTGGGGGAGGGGTCTTTAAAACCCACAGCGGGATTTAGGGAAGTTACGGTAGTTGGCATATATAGACATCTCTCACATAGTTTGGATTGGTCTAATAAAGTTTTTAATTGCCCTTTATGCCTCAAAACTTGAAAAAATAAACAAGAGGCGGTCTACATGGCACAGTGATTATGTCATTTTCCTTGCTCTCATAGAATGTCCTGGGTTTGTTTCACTGACATGCCATTCCAGTTTATGTGTACAATGTGCTGTTTTTTTGTCTTCTTCACAATAGTGCCTCAGAATCCACACTGGAAGCCTAATCATTATATAGTGGTTGGTCTTTGAGGTGTCCCTGCTCACTCGACCATTCACGTCTTCCTTGCCTTATGCATTCTCATTACTCCGTGACCTGCACTTGGTACATTCAAATATCCACATTTTATTTTTGGCTGATTGCCTTCTAGTCTCTACATGAGAGAGAGAGAGAAAGAAAGAGAGGTCCGTATGTGAGTGAGCATATTTGTGTGAGTGAGAGCATGTTTGTGAGAGTGATCCTTTTTAAATGACAGCTGTGTCAAGAATGTGTATGTGTCATGTTTCTATGGACTTCATCATAAAATTGCAAATGCCAACCCAAATTTTTCAAATTCTGCCACATGTTTGACAAGTTAGTGTTAATCTCCTTTGCTTTAATTATGGGCCCAGATAGCCGTCTGGATAAATATTGAAACAGCTTCCTAATGTGAGATCAAGGGTTTACCCAACTAGAACATCGTTACATGGCAACTAATTTGCTGAAATCAAAATGTGTATGACTAAAAGGTACAGATATTGCTGCCTAGCTGTTAACCACAACACAGCACGTCAACCGCCTTTTTAAGGGAATACATAGAAGACACATTGAAAGATTGCAATTACATAAATTTTTTATTAAAACCAAAAATATGCACGTTTTTTTGGGTAACATTTAAGTATGATTGAACCAAACATGAGATCAATTATATAAAGTATGTTGTTTGCAACAGACAGTATCTGAAAATATCCCCCAGCCCCCTTTTTTTTACTGATAAGAAAGTTGAATGCATTTGAAAAAAAGTCTTTAAAAAAATAATGAACATAAAATTAGGCACATTTTAATAAAGGGTTATTTAGAAAGTCTGAAAAAATACCCGTAACGACTGCATTAAGACATACTGGGCACACTCTGAGACGAAATGAACAAAGAATTACAAAACAAGCACTAAAATAGGAAACAAATGGTCTGAGAAAAAGAGGACCCCCCAGTGGAATTTTTAAGAAGACAATTATTACGAGAAGTTTAAAATGCTAGGCTAAACTCCATGCCAGAAATGGAGAGAACTGCATGAAACAGCGGGAAGTGGTGGAATGAAATGTGAGCCCTATGTGCTGTCTAATGGCAAACGAAGGATAATGATAAGTTTATGTAGTGCACACCTAATAATAAAATGTGAATTGCAACTCCTGTCTATGTATAAACATTTCTCATTGAAATTTATGTGCTGATAATAAAACTACATTAATATTTTTGTGGTCTACACTGAAATGTAAGTGCAGATAAAAATGTACACACTGAAATATTGTGCAGATTAAAATTGCTACATTTAAATTTGCTACATTTAAATTTATCTACAAATTAAAATTGTTAAATTGAAATTTATTTGCGGATTGAACTTTCTACTTTGAAATTTATCTTCAGATTAAAATTTCTACTTTAAAATTTATGTGCAGATTAAATTTCTATTGAAATTTAAGTTGCAGTTAAATTGTATGTTGAAAATGTATAGGTATTTAAAGATATCAATTTCTGCATCTACATTTATGTGGAGATAAATCTTTCTGCCTTTAAACTTAAATGCAGATACATTTTTTTTTGCAAAGAATAGAGATGCACTGTCATCTTTTCAAGGCAGCAGGTTGAAGCCCGGTGTGCCCATAGCTTTCAGTGTTTTTGTTATATATTGTGCGTTCAAACCCCTACATCACTTTTACTTGTACCGCTTCGAGCAACACCAGTGACTTTTAATTTTTTCAAAGCTCTATGGGTGAGTGTAAGATATTTTGCTCAGTTTACTTAATACCGGTAATCTGTTTATCCTGGCAATCTGCTGAATTCCGGAAATTGAATGTTGAATACCGGTGTGGGAATATTTAACATATAATGTAATAAAGTAATTGACTATATGCTATTTGATGACTTTCATGCTATATTTTACTCAGGAAACTGACTGATTACCAATTTTGGACATTTTATGCATAATTTTCCTAGGAAATTGATTGTATTGCTAACAATGGAAGGGATGGGAGAAACTATTTTATGTATGTGTATGAATTGATTGTGTACCAGTTTGTGTTATACTGTATTATTCTGTACACAGGAAATTAGCAGGATGCAATTTTTTGTTTGTTTCGAAACCCCAAACTAGCTTTTGCCGGGAAGCCCTGAATATAGCCTGGCCATAGATATAGCCTAACGGTCTGAAAGGGGTTTCTGGGACCATTACGCGAGTGATCCTCAATCGCATGGTGGCACTTTGTGTCACAGGATGTTTATCGCTTGTGTGATGTACTGGTGGGTAGACTAGTGTATGTCAAACGTATGTATTCTGTATGCAGGAATAAGTTGTGTACTATTTGTAGGATTACTTTCCCTGTACCAACGAAACAATAAATTAAAAAAAATAAAAATAAAAAAATAAAACCCTTAGCACAACCTATCTGATACTATATGAATGATGCTATTTTCATTGCGTTGGCTTTAAAATTTTGGGGAAAAGGGCACTTTTCTCCCTTAGGAGTTTAGGCATCTAGTGCTAAACCTATATTATATAGACCAAACGGCACTCGGTGGGTAAATGGGCTCCACATTGCACCTGTTGTCTTTACCCCCGGGACATAGTACCCATTGTAGGTTGGGTCTAGATGGCGAGAGAAACCCTACGGTTTTAGGGGCCTGCGGGGGAGAGATCCCAGCTGCTATGACATAGTTCCTCCTCAGTATAACACAGTAGTATAATAATGGGATAAATTTAAGACTGATCTGTGAAGAGAATCAATTTTATACTGATGTGGGATAATTTTGAGTATTGATCATAGAACCAGTATTGCAAGACGTGGGACTATTTTATGTATGCTGTGTGCATGGTAATGTGTTAACCAATTTAGGAATTTGTAAATTCTATGTGTGGTGTTTGTGTAATTGTTACACACATAGGGAACAACTTTTGTTCTGTATGTGGTTATGGAAGCAGTTTTTTAGTTTCTGTATGTTGTGACTGTCAAATTATAATATTAATTCACTACTTGACGAGTAGCAGTGAAGAACGACCTCGGCTTTTAAAATAAGTGTCTTCGTTTACGCATAATTTTTCTACTATAGGCGATGTGTGTAGGATTTGTTACGTGCTCAGACTCATATATTTTATATTTTTTTGCTTGATTATATTATGCAAATGCTCTTTTACTTGTAAGCGTCGTCCCCCATGTGGGATGCAATTTTTAGTTGTTTTGAAGCCCCGTCCTGGCTTTTGCCGTAGACCCTAAATATAGCCGGGCCTGAAATATGGCCCAACGGCTGAACGAGGTTTCTGGGACCTCTCGACGGGCGATCCTCATTCGCATGGTGGCACTTTGTGTCACCTGGTGTTTATCGCTTGTGATGACCTGGTGGGGTACACCTTACCTACCTTATGCACAATTATTTTGTATGTGGTTTTCAGCTAAGCATTTGTTTGTTTTACTAACAATTATATAGGTTAGGGAGATGATGTTTTACTAATTACATTAATTATAATGAAAAAAAATTGTTTTACTAACAGTGTTGCATGCATTATATAGAGGTCTACTAACAACTGGCGTAATGCTGACCACATTACCCAGTGCCAATTGGTCTGTAAAATATGGGTCGATCTGCCCATAAACCCAATGCGCCTTAGGCGTAATAAGGGATCTTTACCTTTTTTTAAAACTACTAACAACTATCCATTTGCTTTGGAGGGTTTTGCTAACACCCTTTGGCTGTGTGGCCTAATGGGACAAGCTTGATGATAATGATAATTACTGAGTTGTTCGGATTATTAGAAGTGTAAAAGAAAGTGATAGATGTTGTTTCTGTGCACCTGACACTAATAATTTCCAACCAATATCTACGTAAAAATGTCTAATGCCTTTCTCTTTGTGAGATAGCCATAAACCATCTTGAAATATAACCCTTGACTCCTTTACCCGTTAGGGTCGTGGAGGCCTATCGATGGAAATCCTAGCACACAAAACTAAAGTCTGTCTGTCTTCCGCTTGCTGAGCAAGTCCAATCACTTAGTACTGTCCATTTCTTGATGTTGTCATTCCAAAATCTGTCTGTCTTCCGTTTGCTGAGCAAGTCCAATCACTTAGTACTGTCCATTTCTTGATGTTGTCATTCCAAAATCTGTCTGTCTTCCGCTTGCTGAGCAAGTCCAATCACTTAGTACTGTCCATTTCTTTATGTTGTCATTCTAAAATCTCTGTCTTCCGCTTGCTGAGCAAGTCCAATCACTTAGTACTGTCCATTTCTTGATGTTGTCATTCTAAAATCTCTGTCTTCCGCTTGCTGAGCAAGTCCAATCACTTAGTACTGTCCATTTCTTGATGTTGTCATTCTAAAATCTCTGTCTTCCGCTTGCTGAGCAAGTCCAATCACTTAGTACTGTCCGTTTCTTGATGTTGTCATTCCAAAATATGTTTGTCTTCCGCTTGCTGAGCAGGTCCAATCACTTAGTACTGTTCATTTCTTGGTGGTGTCATTCCAAGCTCCTTCTTTGACTACCTGCCCAGGTTCCTTGAAGAATATAATCTATGCAACTGAATGTCTCACCAGTAATAAGAGATGGTCTGAACAGGATATGGTAGTTTACTAAATTTGCTTTTATTTTAGCACTTTTATTAATACTACTTCAGCCGAAAGGATAAAATTATTTTATCCGCTTTTTAAAACTGATTTTCTTGGCAAACATCATTTCAACCTAACGAGTACAGACATTCTGGTTCATATTTGCAATTATTTGTCGCACACCACTGGAATACACGGTTCTTGAATGTAGACAGGTGTGTCTAAAATATCATCCAAAATGAAATGATTACCGTTGGCTGCTTCAATAACGCCTTTGTTTCAGTGTTAAGTGTTTTGTTTTGCCATAATATTTATTACTGGTATTTCTTTTTTACAAATGATATCAAATTTTCAAATGCCAAGTTATCTGTACTGAGTTTTCTTTTAAAACGGCATTATAAAGTGCTATATTTTTGTGTGCGCACACGTACATATTTACATTTTTTTTGGCAAATTTATTTTGTTTATTCTAAATAATACTTAATTTCACCAGTAGATAGGGAAATGAAGGGATATAAAATGATATGGGATAAAAAGGCTGAAAAGCAGCAGTCTGGCAGCAACATAGGTCACTTTAAAATTGCTCGCCACCAAGTAGTCCCGAAAAGTGGACTCTTGCAGTGTTAATCCATCCATCCATTTATGAAAAAAAAAATATCCAAAGACCATGTTGAACCTGATGCAAACAGTATCGGCTGTAATTGTGGTCAGGTTTCTTCGTGCCAATTATATTGACAAAGAAATGTTGATAATGCGGTTACTATAACCAAACTTCCTGACCGGCGAGTCAGTAGGCCATCCACCGCCGATGAACAGCGACACGAAGCGTGGGGTATTAGTATAATAGTGAGTTAACGGATCCCCGTAACTGTTTTTGCCTTTTGCCTCTCCCTCCGAATGTCGTGGGTTCGTTTTATTGACTGCCTTGTTTGTTTTCGGCAGCGATTTTCCCGAGAACACCGAGAGTTTCGGAAAATAGAAATATGTGAAACGCTCAGAAATATACATATTTTAAATTGGATCACATCCATTGAATGCGAATTGTTTCATTGTCACCCTGCTGATCAGCAAATATTCTCTTTTGCATTGCATTTCTCCTTTGTTTCTCTTCACCTTTTTTTTTTTAAATTTTAAATATTTACACACTTTTTAATGGAATAAAAGCTTCGTTTTTACAATCGTGTTTTGTTTGTTTTGACAAGGGTTGTAATGTGTTTCTGCATTATGTGTTGTGTGCGTTTTGGTTTAATATGTCGATTTGCTTTTAAAAAAAAAATTTATATCTCATCTTTCAGTGTCCCACTGAGTAATTCTATGTCTTATACTTATAGGTCTTAATGACATTCATCAGAAAAATGAAAATATAATAATTATGCGCTCAAGGCAGCCTAACCAGTGACAAGTTAAAACTAACCAAACACCCCTCATCCCTCCCATGTCGGCTGTCTGCTAACATTTGGTATGCCCTTACCTCTCGTGCAGATGCACTCTGAATGACTTCGAGGGAAGCAAGTAAGTGGTCAGTCTTACGACTCTAATTCTTGCTTTCTCTATAGTGGGGCCCCAAACCCACATGGGGGATGAACGGAATGTAATCTGACACCTTTTCCCCATTAACATTGATCGGAGAGTTCCCGTTTCTCTGGTTGACTTTCATGAGTAGTTGACTCTCCCCCCCCCCCCCCTTCATAAAAATCAGTTTTGAAGTAGGGGGGGGGCGGGGGGCAACTACTCATGGAAGTCAACCCCATATCGTCCGTGGCGAGTTTCGTAGCGGTTCTCACGAGCTGCACTATGCTGTAGGGGTGTCATGCGATGTCTTCCTTTGCTGTCTATAGACAGCATGCCGAAAAGTGGTTTGATTCGACGTAGTCGACACACTTGACTTACAGACGAAACTGCAGCTTTCTTTTCAAAACTCTTCTGTGAACGACAGTTTTGTTCTATAATGTATTGTTTTTGTGATTAGGTCTCAGATGACGAAGGCATTTGTGTGCAAGGAAGTACTGACGGTGGTTGCGCAACAGTTCGTCAGTATCGAATCACTGATGTTAGTATTTGTACGCTCGTTGGCGGTGGATGTGCCTAAAACTTGTCAAAAGGAGGAACACATGACACCTCTAGAGTATCCCATAGAATCTACTACGAAATCACACGGCTGACGAGATGGGGGGATTTTCGTGAGTTGTACCCAAAGTTTGAGATTCCTGGAGCTAAATAAATCGCATTTTTGATGTTAATCCACAAGGGCCAATCTGAGATAGTCTACACGAGCTCCTGAAAAGTTAGTTTGGATACCCGTAAGAGAGACATCAAAAACTTCTTGGCAACGTTCACTTGTTGTAAATTCCGGAAGTTAGTTTTGGTTCGCTATCAGTTTCTTCTGGACTTTGGTTTTGTTTCTGAATTTAAGTTCTGTGTGTACATCTGTTATACAGATCAAGATTATTTATATGCAGACTGTTGTGTTGGCCCTCGTATCTCAGGCAGACGCACTCAGGCTTTGGAGGAAACGCTATTAACTAGTCGACTTTACGAAATGCTTGGTATGGGATAATGGGTCTACCCCCCCCCCCACACACACACACACGCACGGCGATTCTCTAAGTAATATCTTACCAGATTACCAGAATACACCAGGGCTATTCAGCTAAGTTAAATCAAGTGCATACAGCACCCAAATACCATTTATAAATCTGGCAATGATCCACGTGCCACTTGCTAGGTCTTCGCTGGCCACATGTGACCCGCGGGCCGCAGTTTAATAGTTTTATGTACACCATTGTATGGTTTGAGTGAGGCATGTTGTGCGTATGTTGTTGAACCCTACCAGCACCGTACAACGAGCAACAAACACCTGGTTACACAGAGTGCTACCATTCAGACGAGGATCACCCGAGTAGAAGTCCCAGAATGCCCGATAAACCGTTAAGTTATATTAGGGAAAAGGGCGGCGACAGATGTGCCTAGAATACCCGCATCTCTCTATTACAAGTTTGATACCCGCAGTTATTGAGACATTTCTCAAATTTGTCTGGTCTATATGTGATAGTCTGCAAAACATTATTTTCGACATGATTTGCGAGAAGTCTGAAGATTTGTCACCTTGGTTTGTCGCTCTTTCAGGGGAAATAATGACAAGGGGACACAAGCAGATGTCGGTGTGTTTATTCTGCTTCTGTTTATTATTTTCTGGTTGCCCTCCTGCGGGGTCAGTCGAATTTGAAAGGCGTCAGGTCCGGGCCACTGTAACAGGACTTGAGGTCTTTAGATTTTTAAGCACTGATCAGATTGGTCCCTCCTTGGTCTTTTCGTTCAGTTTCTTAAGTGCGCATATGTTGGGTTTCCGAATGTGTTCTTGAAGTGCAGTAGCCTGGGCGGCCTGGGGTATTTGAGAATATGTTTAGTGCGATTTTGCTTTTCAGGATGAAGTGAGTTGGTTGAAAATGAGGTCGTCTACTGTTACTTCAGGGTGGACCAAAAGCAAGCTGCTTGGAGTGGTCAGAATTAGTCAAGTTCACCGGAGCGTTTTCCCACACACACAAAGAGGGTGCTCTATTTGTGTGTGTGTGTGTGTGTGTGTGGAAAGGTGCCGGTACTCACTACAAGTCCTAAATGAAGCAAATGTGAACCTTTATGCTAAGGTACTGTTGAAAGATTATCAGAATACCACGGACAAAGAAGAAAAAAATGCTTACATCTTAAGAGATCTGAACATCATTAAAGATTGGCTGACAAGCAGCATGTCTTTCAACCACGTTTTTGTGAAAAACGCCCAACATTACCCCCTTATTAACCAACAAAGTTTTTCTGTCATTATTACTTGATTTGCCTGGCGACTGGGGGGGGGGGGGGGGGGGGGGGGGGGGGGGGGGGGGGGGGGGGTTAGGAACTCTCCTAAAACTTCGGTGTTGGGGGCTCAACATACTTGAGACCTTAGGTTCCGGCGCTCATGCAGTAAGCCAAAATGCTGCACTGACCTAGCTGGATTAGGAAAAAAAATAAAGGCCACCCATGCAAACGATGGACAGAGGCAGTAACAGAGTCGCTACAGTAACAGAGTTCCTACTTTACTTCCTGGGACTACACCTGGTACTTGCTCAAGGCTGAGCTGACCTAGGAGACAAGGGTAGTTACAAAAAAGATCCGGCATCGCCAGGACACGAAAATACGACCTTCTGATCAGCAGACGAGCGTCTGCCCACTACACCACGGCGGCTCCGGAGATGTATCATTGGCTAAGAGAAAAGAAATCTAATATGTTGAGGAAGCGAGATGCCCCATTAGGATAGGTAATGGAAGTTTTGGGGGAAAAAGGATTCCTTGTTTCGGCTCTGCATTTATGGGAGCCTCCTTGAATGGCAAGGATCCCCGTGTGGGTTCCAGTGCCCAGTTGTAAGGAAAACAAGGAAAGACCCACTGCCTGCCCAAAAGGATGTCGTAAAAGTCGACTAATTTGGGGCTTCTCTCGAAGTCGAAGTACATCGACCCGAGAGGTATGGAACCAACAGTCTGCATCATGCAAATGAGTCAGACCTATGAAACGGATGTACACGCAACACTCAGGGTCTGGAACAGGACTATAGTCAAGAAGTGGACGAACAACCAGAACTTTTCGCCGGAGCTTACAGCCGGTGTATGCGAAGAAGAAGAAGAAGATGGCAAGGAGATTTGGTCCCCCGTGAGGGCCAACCAGTCTGCACGCGTAAGGCCTGGCAGGGAATTCTAGTGACAGTACCTGCGGATGAAGGGATTATGAAGTCACCACACAAACGAGACTGTAAAATATACCTCCACTGTCCTACTCACTAAATTGACTGGTAAATCTAACTAGGAAAACAAATAACTTAGGAAGTCAGATGTGTAGGTTGATAGACGCAGATATCGCAACTATTATGCAAAAAGACATCACTCGGACGAACATTGAAGACGAAGAAGAGAGTCATCTCCCATGCATCATCGTCGGTCTCCTCCTCAACTTTCAGCTCCACGTTTACGAGTAGGTGAACAAATGGTGAATTTATGTTACACTATAACAACACTTGCATCACACTAAGCCTAGGAAGCTCACAATTTCTCAATCTTTCCATCCGGCAAGGATAATTCCCTAGGCCTGGGCGCAATACTTTGGTTCTGACCACCTCATTCTGCTGTCACATCTAAGGGCGAAAAGTCACACGAGAACAGTGAATATTGAAGTTATAAATAGGCGTGGTCCGGACTCAAGACACAAAAGACCTGCAGGATGTCAAGATGACGGGTTTTCTTACACCCGCTGCGTATGCATTCTGACAAAAGCTCGTAAAACACGGATATTTTTTGACGATGTGTCTTGTACTGTATGGTGCGGGGACAAATGGTTTGTCGGGATAATGCTGAATTGTGAAGCAAGTGTTGGCTAATTATGGGTGGAAAACGTGGTGATAATCGTTTGGCAGATACTGCAGTAAAGGAGCTGCATGTTAACAGTTGTGTTGCAAGCAGGTGGTGTTACAATGGAAGGTGTTTTGGGTCACTGAGATATATTTTCAGGGCTCAATGTAAAAAGTAGGAAAAACGATTCTTCTCCCCTTTGCCCTCCCTCCTTCCACACAATTGTAATCTTTTTCATCGTTCGCCTCCTCTCCTCTTCACCCTCATCCATCTCCCCCTCCTCCCCCGCGTCATCTTCTTCCTCCTCCTCCTCCTTCTTTTTCTTCTTCTTCTTCTTCTTCTTCTTCTTCTTCTTCATCTTCTTCTTCTTCTTCTTCTTCTTCTTCTTCTTCTTCGACGTCTTCTTATGCTAGACAAGTTATGTTGTTCATTTAAAAGTGCAATGTTTACGGAAACAACAAGAGATCGTCGCTTGAGCTACGGTGTAAATGCTTTGTATGACACTGTCGATAGGCAGCTCTTCTTGGATCTAAGAGAGACCAAGTCATATGGTATAATCAGGTGAAATAAAGTCAAATCTCTCGACTTGGACATCTTCATCACTTCCTTCTTCTCTTCTTCAGTTGAAGCTGCTGCTGGCATAGTATGTGCACACATCATACGCCCCCTCCTCCTTCCCAGCCCTAAGTTTCCTTGTATGTGGAATCGAACATATGTATTCTACTGCAGGTGATATCTCCAAGCTTTTAATAAAGAGTCACTGGTGGGCAGGACACACAAAGATCAAGAAAGGCAGAAAGTTCAACTCAGCCCTCCTTCCAACAATCTTTACTGCTGATTTAACTACTTAAAATACCCTCACCGTACGGTTCATACATCCCGCTAACACGACCTGTAATTTCGTTTGTTGAGGAGTCAAAAGATTGAAAAGCCCACACTTGGAGACCTGGTCTGGCTTGTTCTGTTTGCAAGGACACAGGTCGAAAGGAGTGACTGGCCAAACGGGAAAAACAAGTAACTGTTAAATGACCTTGTTCTTCGGGTTTCCATGGTGCTTTGCCTGACCAGACGCCCTGGTCAGTTTGACCTGTTGTGAAGACAGGCCAAGGAGTCGTTAATGGCAGGAGGTACGGGGTCGCTGGGGTCGTGATCGTGAGAGTCATTCTGGCGAACTAACGAAGTTGTAAAATAGCCCAGCGAACTTCTTAAGTGTGTACACCAGCTGTAAACTCCAGTGTTCTGGTTGTACCAGCTGTAAACTTCAGATGATAGTTCTATTTGTACCACTTGTAAACTTTAGCAGAGTGTTTTGGTTGTACCAGCTGTAAACTCCAGCGGAGTGTTCTGGTTGTACCAGCTGTAAACTTTAGATGATAGTTCTGGTTGTGCCAGCTCTAAACTCCAGCGCATAGTTCTGTTTGTGCATATACATTTGGACACTTGGGTGTTGTTTTAGACTCAGGGCAGGAGTAAGATCATTTGATGCACCTCAAAACCTTTTGGTGCCCCCCCCCCCTTTCCACCCTAACAGCATTTGAAATATTCAACTGCCTCCACCTTTTCCAGGACCTTCTTAACAGCATTATGGGACCATGGACAAACCTATGACAATAATTTACAGGAATGAAATGTCAAATATCACTTAATATACATAGATTATCAAAGGGCCCATATACCCGTTGGGCCCCCTTGGCAATTGACCAGCTCGTTCATCTGTTAAAAAGGCACTGCTACCTATAAATATCTATAAATCAAAATATTAGCAATAATAATCCAAAAATAAAATTGCGTGTGTCGAAATTAAACTAAACTTACAGTAAGATGGAAAAAAATGTATATTTATGTAAACTTCCACTTTATTTATGTTTGTAAACTCTTGTCCTACTTTGTAAATTGCAGTCTATGATCAGATCCTCAAACTAGTTTTATGTAACACGTGTGCTTCTACACTTCCTATAGATAAGGTATCCAGCTTGCATTGTTGTTCACTTTTCCCGAGAAAATAAACGATAAGCTCCAAGGCTACTGAAAATTTCGGTGGGGCTCGCTCCCTTTGTGATGCCCTAAACACATTCTTAATGTGCTCAATGCTTAATCCGACCATGTCCAGATTTAAGTGTTGCGTGCACATCCGTTTAACAGACTAATGGCTTCTAGCGTCTCACCCAGACGCAATCTGGCTTTGAAGAAAACGGTGATCCTGTCTGGGTTGACCAACCACGACTTTTATCTTCTCAACAGGCTTTCTCTAATCATTCAGACCGTCATGCAGTTCATGTTCATCATCACTGGCAACTGGCAAGTAGGCCTAGATGGGTGTCAGTGTCAGTCTAGGCTTTACTGATGTCATTCCAAGTATACAACTCATCCTTCTAATTGGGGGTATCTAGTGTTTAACCCACGACAACTTTCATTCGTTAATTTTGAAAACTAAGTCCATATACAACTCATCCTTCTAATTGGGGGTATCTAGTGTTCAACCCACGACAACTTTCATTCGTTAAATTTGAAAACTAAGTCCATATACAACTCATCCTTCTAATTGGGGGTATCTAGTGCTCAACCCACGACAACTTTCATTCGGTAATTTTGAAAACTAAGTCCATATACAACTCATCCTTCTAATTTGGGGTATCTAGTGTTCAACCCACGACAACTTTCATTCGTTAATTTTGAAAATTAAGTCCATATACAACTCATCCTTCTAATTGGGGGTATCTAGTGTTCAACCCACGACAACTTTCATTCGTTAATTTAAAAAAATAAGTCCATATACAACTCATCCTTCTAATTGGGGGATATCTAGTGTGACAACTTTCGTTCGTTAATTTTGAAAACTAAGTCCATATACAACTCATCCTTCTAATTGGGGATGTCTGGTGTTCAACCCACGACAACTTTCATTCATTAATTTTGAAAACTAAATCCATATACAACTCATCC
>CAJHNH020002676.1:0-2500 GCA_905116865.2 Candidula unifasciata | reverse complement strand
CTACTTCTTCTTCTTCTTCTTTCTTCTTCTTCTTCTTCTTCTTCTTCTTCTTCTTCTTCTTCTTCTTCTTCTTCTTCTTCTTCTTCTTCTTCTTCTTCTTCTTCTTCTTCTTCTTCTTCTTTCTCTTCTTCTTCTTACTTCTTCTTCTTCTTCTTCTCTTCTTCTTCTTATTCTTCTTCTTCTTCTTCTTCTTCTTCTTCTTCTTTTCTTCTTCCACATTGCACCTCAGTAAAGTGTCGGGGGGGGGGGGGGGGGGGGGGGGGAGAGATTTATCGTTCGTTGATGATTTCTGTCAAGAGCACTGTTATGATTGATGTTCATTTCTGTAATGCTTTTCTTAATGCCATGACTCTATATTTTCCGAGGTCTTTCGCTAGCTAAATACCCGTTGCAACTTTTCAGTGTGGCTCGCTGTGGTAAATACTAGTGCATTCTTGTTAGGTGTCCAAACCACTTCATTTGTTGTTCTTTGATAACCTGTAAGACTGCCTGTATTTGTAGCATTTGTCTGATTTAGTATTCTGTCTTTACTTGAAGCTTCTGTGTCTCTTCTAAGACGTTTTCTCTCTGTTGCCACAATTTTATGTTCATTGGAGGATTAAGTGTCCAGGTCTGGAATGATAGCAAACTGTTGGCCACAAAATAGTTCTGAGAAAATTCACTTTAGTAAAAAGTAAGAGTAAAGGACCCTTTTCCACGCTTTTAAGGCGTATAGGGCATATAGGGTTGGACCTTTATTTTTAAAGACCAATCGGCACAAGATGGGTGATGTGGTCAGTATCACGCCGGCCGCCTTCACTTTCCAGGGACTGCACCCGGTATCCACTCAAGGCTGGGTCGTCCTGGGAGCCAAGGTCATTTCTGAAAAAAGTCCGGCTCCGCCAGGAAGCGGCGGCGAGCGTCTAGCCGCTCGAGTACAGCGACTCTGATTCACTTTAGTACTCCAGGGTATCTGTTTGTGTGTCAACAGGAGAGATAGTTGCCCCATTACTTGATTAGCTTTGGCACATCTTGAGCTAATTTCTCTATCACGGTTTCCATCGGATGTGAAAATTGCTCCCATATACTTGAATTCCTCTGTCTAAAAGCGTTATTTTTAATGTTATTCCTAAATTGTTTTTCTGTCTCCCTATCACCATTATCTTTCTCTTCGTAGTGTTTATTAAAATAATAATTTCCTCCCCTTTGTTATTAATTTGATTTATGTAGTTCTGTAGGCTTTCCGTACTTTCTGCTATGATTACTTGGTCTTCGGGTAATAGTAATTTTCTAATTCTTCATGATTAAAGCGCGTTTCCTTACATATAGTGTCCATGTATGTTATAAAAAGAAAGTGGTGGTAGTACATAGCCCTGACGCACACCAGAGTTCATTATTTAAGTTTTGACAATCCTGCCTTCGATCTTATGCAGCATTTACTAAGTGTGTACAGGCTTTTGCAAATATTATAAACATCATTTCCGATTATCCACCCCCCCCCCCCCCCCCCCCCCCCCATAAATTCCCACAACATATTCCTGTCGACTCTATCAAAGGCTCTTTCTTGGTCTATGAATGTCAACAAACATGTCTTATCGTGTTCTATCGCTTTCTCTGAGAATTGTTTCAATGTGAAAATGGCATCTGTACAACTTCTGTTTCGTCCAAAGCCCATCTGTGCTTCTGAAAGTTGATACTCTGTCAATGGTCTTAGCCTTCTTTCAATGATCTTAGCTTACATTATCCCAGTGTGACTGAGAAACGATATTCCTCTGTAATTAGCACAGCCCTCTTATAGAGGGACGCTGACAGCAGTTTGCCATTCTGATAGTGTTTCTTGATTTTCCCATGCCACCTGAAATATTCTCTTCAACATTGATGCTCCTGCAGCTCATGCTGCCTTGATGGCCTCAGCTGGTAGATCATCAATGCCTGTCATCAATGCCTGTCGCCTTTAGTCTAGGGGCGGTTCGAATGACATATTTTACTTCATCTACCAATATACCTGGTTCCAGTTCCTCTGCTGTTGGTTCTGAGTTGTTTGTGTGTTCTTCCCCACTTTCAGTTGTTTTATTGCAACCAAGATTTAATTCAAAGTAATTACTCCAGCTTACTAACATTTTGTTAGGTTCTATTAAAGGTTGGCTTTCTTCTTCATTTATAATTTCTCTTGAGTTCTATTCTACATTCCTATTTCTCGTGCCTGTGATTTTTCTTTTCTTGGTAGTAGTTTTTCACTGCTGTCTTTCTTCTTCAGCCAGCTTGCTTCCAAACTTTTCCCACCGCGTTAGCGCAGTCGATAAGAGGCTCGCTTTCAAATCCAGCTGCGACTCGCTGCAGCCCACGGTCGGTGTTCGAAACCGGGTGGTTCCCGGGGTTCACCCAGCCTCTAGGAAATGGGTACCAGAGTTGACACTCGGGGGTAAATGGAGGAACGTCGCTGTAGCTACAGAGTTACGTGCGAACGGCGACAAGACAGGCGGGAACAATTCGTAATCAGCTGTCCGTACTGGTGGCCGAG
>CAJHNH020002675.1:90000-98699 GCA_905116865.2 Candidula unifasciata | reverse complement strand
CACCTTTGAGTGATCAGACATAGAAACGTGAACTCGTGTATCACTCACACCCTTACCGAACAGCCTGACCAGAAGAACCCTACTAAACATCGTCAAAAGTGCCTGGTATATTGCTTTGGGCTGTTGTTTTAAAGAACAGTTTCCTGTTCAATCCTTTGAGTTGTCATTGGTATATTTAATAAATTAGTTGCGTATCCTTTACAGGACGTTGCAAACCAACAACAGCATTTTTTTGGCTGTTGTGGTTTTCCTAGGCAAGTTTACGTCCAGTAGTTTGCCATTGCTTTCAGGACGGTCGGCGTCTCAATACTACCGTTGAAACCAACACAAGGCACAAGGCCCGCAGCTGGGATCTAACCCGGCACCCCGTACTTACAAAGTAATGATTAATACAGGAAGTATATTGTCGAAATTATCTATAATAAATTCTTAGGCATTTCTGAACACAGACTGCATGCATGTTTATTGCTCTTGTGGATGCTATCAGAACGTTTGACACATCAGTGACTCCGTGAGCCGTTTGCTGGACGCCAACCCAATAAGTACTATTACAGATACACTGTACAACATTCCAAGACGTTATAAATGACACATTTGTAACAGATACGTCAATGACTACTATGGTTATTGAAGTTCTCCGCGCATAAGGATCTAACTATCAGGGAAACACATTTATCTTTTGTATCTAAGACATCTTATATGTAATGCGGAGACAAGTTCCATTGATTAGCTCGTTATTTCTGCTTAGATTAAACAATATAGAATTAGTATATTCTTCAAGTGTGTTGTGCGATTGTGTGTTTGACATGCGACATTCATAGATCTGGCGTAAGTGAGTATTCATGTTTATCATGTCAGAAATGTATCATGTTATATCTAGGACTTGTGCAAGAATCAGTATTGTGTGCTTGAGTATCACAAACACTTTAAAACCGTGTTATAAATAACACAAACGTCTACTACAGCCAACACTGAAACGATCAGTAATAAAGTTTAGCGAGCCAGTCTCATTTCCTAGCTAAACAGTCAAACGTTTTGAAGAACCTTGACATTTCAACTGCCATATAGAGCAAAGTAGACGTTTTGCATGAATCGACTAATTGTTGCCATTCATTGTCCTGGGATATTGTGAACAGCTGTCTGAGATAAATTTGTTCTGACAACAAGCCGAAGAATTGCTGCGGTGTGCATATGTGTTGTTACCCCCCACAGCACATGCCCATCAGCTGAATATCACAACGCATTACTCACTGACAGTGGTTGTGTGGTGCTGTGTGTGGCAGAAAATCGAAGTTTGTTCTCACAGCTCGCTAGCCTAGTTAATATTGTCTCAGTCCTTCTCTTGCCCCTTCCTTCGCGAGTCTCCCAGGCATCGGAAGGACGAAATACTGAATCAAGGCTGATCAAGCAAGTCAAGGGATAACTACGGATGCAGTTAGTATATACTCAGTCAGTGGCCGTCTAAAGGGAACTTAGAATTCTCTAGGATAGACTTCACCTGTTTCGAAAGACTGGATTTAAATTACGTAGAGATTTTGTGAATCTCACGGTTCATTGAAAGGAAACACAGCCTCCAAATAATTTGAATTTTTTCCACATCTTGATTTACTTAAAATAAAACGCTGACGCAATACAAAAAGGTTGAAACAAGGCAACGGGAACATGCTGAAGATGGAATTGAATTTACTGTGTGCAAACTAACGAATAATTTAACGACCATTGTTAATAACTGCGCTTTAGGAACTTGTAATCTAACATAAAGAGCATACACAAAAGCGTGTGTAGTTATGCGTTCTTTAAATAAGAGAAGGGAAATAATTCAGTTTTCCTTGCTGGATTTCGTCAACGTGTCTGGAATCGAAAACAGGGGCAACGTTGTGTCTGTCATGGATATAACAGATGAGAAAGAGAATGACAATGCGGGCATTGCTGCTTCAGGTGATGTGTCAACCATTGAGGGCATATCCTCTACAGAGACAATCATCATGGCCACAATGCTTGCAGTCGTCTTTATTGCCAGCGTGGTGGCTAACTCCTTTGTGTTTGTAGTTTTCTGCAAAAGGAAATCCATATCGATGTCCAACAGATTTATAGCCAACCTCACTATCTGCAATTGCTTAAACACGTTTTTGGTAACCCCGTACGCCTTTACATCCTTGCTTGCCAAGCGGTGGGTGTTCGGAAACTTTTGGTGCGTGTGTACCGGGTTTATGATGAATGTGTTGATTGGGGCCAGCATATTTACTCTAGCTGTCATCTCCATAGACAGATATTGTGCAGTGGTGACGCCTCTGCACTATACTATGAGACTGACCTCACGACGATGTTCGGGATTGATCGTATGTATTTGGATAGCGGCGGTGGCTGTCTCGTCGCCGCCCCTGATGGGTTGGAACGCCATAGAATTTCAGCTAGACAAAATGGTATGCACAGTGAAGTGGTCCAGCAGCGTGCGATATGACAAATATTATACTCTCTTTCTGATAAGTTTCAGTTTTCTGCTGCCACTGATTGCCATGCTGTGGACTTATGCCAGAATGTTTCGAGCCGCCCACGGAAACATCGTCAGAACACGACGGAGTAGCGTCATTCGAATCAGTTCTCCTGTGATGAGTCAGTGTGATGAAAGTGCTCAACAATCGACGCCCATCAACTCCAGAAGACGAAGCAGCTCGGCTCCAATTATCAGGCGCTTAAGCCAATGCTCCAGTCGCTCTTCCTCATTTCTTTGGAGAAAAGAAGAATGGAAGACCGCAGTGACCAGTTTTCTTGTTTTGTTTAGTTTTGCTTTGTGTTGGACCCCGTACTTTGTTGTCATGGCTGTAGAAGCCAGTGGAAGCACCTCTTCCCCCGTGTGTCCAACCGTATCTCACATATCCACTGTTCTAGCCATGTTCAGCTGCGCTTGCAATCCTCTTGTCTATGTTTTCAGAAGCAAGGTTGTGCGCCAAGAACTGAAAAGCATCGTCCGCGGACAAGGCAGCTTCGAACATGAAGTCTGCATACCTCACGAAATTCTCAGAAGGACTTCCGTTGTCAGAAATGAAAGCGGTAGAAGTTTGCCAAGTTTAGTTGGCGGTGATGATAAGAGAGAGAACAACAGTACGGACAAGGAACGCAGACCCCTGAAAGGTCTCAGGAAGTCCAGTTTTAGTACCAGGGTTGTGAAATACGAGGATGCCCCCCTTCCAGAATCTAGCACCGAGTGCACTTTGATCACTTGTGGCAGCTGTACCTCGCTCAAAGTGTGACGAGATGGTAGTTCGCCTTTTGTGAAAAGTCGCAGTTTGGACACATTTCTTTAAAATGTGTGCCGCCTCTAAGTGAAGGTTGTTTGCAGTGTCCACCCTGCTTTTTTGGGGGACATTTGACATGGAGGGACCCAGATATCCTCTAGATGAGGGCCCCAATCTCCACAACGTTGTGGCTCTGAAAACCACCAGAAAGGTTTTTATTTTTATTTTCAACAAACCGTCACCAGCGGTGAAAGCTAGTACGTTGAAGATCGCACAGTTGTGAAATTCATTCACTAAGCTGCGAGCCACAGAGCCGCACTTTACAGAATTTCAAGTGACAAATCAAGGCAGTGAAGTGTAGACTGCGATATCAAATGTCACGGAAGTTAGGTTTCATAAACACTCGGAGCAGGTACTCTTGTCAGTTAGAAAGCTAGCTGTATATCCTTCAAATGACCTCACAACCCAGTTTTCACATTTATTGGCTGCTATGTAGGTTACCTAGGCAGTTTTGCCATTATATTTTGAAATGTGATGCTCTCATACTGTTGTCGAAAACAACACAAGGCGGTCTGCTACCCAGTTTCATGCAGCTGACACCCTGTATTAGTGAAACTGCGTTTTTAACTCTGGTAATCTGCATATGTCGATACAGGCAAACACGACGACGAGTATAGGTGAGACTGTTTAGCCGACTGGGTGGCGTGCTGGCTGGTTGATTGGTTAACTCGTAATTCCAGTGCATTGATGTACTATGTCAGTCCCGACAAGTTGAACTGTGAAAGGCATTATCACACTAATGGCTTATCATGTCCAGATATTTATAGACCAAGTGGCACTAGACGATCAACATTCCGTCAGCCACGTTACTTCCCAGCCATATCAAAGTCTCCATTTTCGGCTTGGATGACCTTGGTGCCCTCGTCATTTGTAACCTCCGTCTCCATGTGGATTCGTGAGCAAAAAAATATTAAAAAAGCGTGGCACAAACATTACATTGTATAAACTATAACCAGGCATATTTCACCGCATCTCGTCAGGTGAATTACTGAGTGCTCATCATCGTCAGCCTTTGTAGAACGTAGCTCCCGTCACGGCACGCCTGAAAGTCTTCGTTTCTCTAGCCAGTTCTGCAGCATCGTGTGCTTTCATAGCCAGTTCTCCATCATCATGTGCTTTCAAAGCCAGTTCTCCAGCATCATATGCTTTCAAAGCTCCAGTTCTCCATAGCCGTTCTCCACGTGCTTTCATAGCGCATAGTGCTTTCATCTATAGTTCTCCAATATCATGTGTTTTCATAGCCCGTTCTCCAGCATCATGTGCTTTCATAGCCAGTTCTCCAGCATCATCTGTTTTCAAAGCCAGTTCTGCAGCATCATGTGCTTTCATAGCCAGGTCTCCATCATCACGTGCTTTCATCAATAGTTCTCCAATATCATGTGCTTTCATAGCCAGTTCTCCAGCCTCATGTGCTTTCATAGCCAGTTCTCCAGCATCACGTGCTTTCATCGCCAGTTCCCCAGCATCATGTACTTTCATAGCCGGTTCTCTGGCATCACGTGCTTTTATCGATAGTTCTCCAATATCATGTGCTTTCATAACCAGTTCTCCAGCATCATGTGCTTTTATAGCCAGTTCCCCAGTATCACGTGCTTTCATAGCCAGTTCTGCAGCATCGTGTGCTTTCATAGCCAGTTCTCCAGCCTCATGTGCTTTCATAGTCAATGCATCTTCAGTATCTTCTATCCACGTTTGCAGAGATCAGCATTAGCCTATGAAACTGTTCCCGCCATCACCGTTTTTTTCAAGGTCACATTGACGCTGAACCTGGTCTGAACACCTCAGCTTTCAGTACAGGAGGCGGTTTATCTGCCTGTTATCCTCGAGTCTTTTATCCTGTAGAATTTCAGTCTTGTTTTTTGCATTTTGGTCCTTGGTTTTCTACACATTTGTTTTTGCTTTTTTGGGTAGCATTACAGTTTGAAAGCTTCGTAGCTACATAGAGGTAAAAAGAAAGCATACAAACTGAATCGTTTCCTACTGAAATACGCAACTCGAATTGTCAGCACAAACCAACAAAGTCACGTGGTTTACCATGCCAATTAAAATGTATCGCCAAACTCGTTCTCTCGTTCTGTAGTAATATACCCGGTGAGATACTGCGACATATGCCATGCAATTAATTTTGCAATGTAGTTTTTTTTTTAATATTTTTATTATCTGCATTATAAAAATTCACTAAACGAAAACATTGCTATGAGGCAACGAGAATGTATTTGTTTGAGCTTTTTGCAGAGACCATCTACCCAAGGGACCATTTTCCCCGCAGAAAGTGCTACAGAGCTCTCCCTGTTCTTTTTCAATGTCACACACGAGCAGGATATGCTGGATAGCAAGGGCGTCGGAACGTTGGGTTTTTAACCTCCCACTCCGCCCCCAACATTATTTTTTTCAAACGGCGTAATTGAGCGCGCCCCCCCCCCCCCCCCGCCACCCACTCCCTTCCCCTATATTATGTTTTAATCGCAGTAATTGAGACACTCCCCTCCCTCCCCTTTCTCTTCCAAATTTGTTTTAACACGGTAAGACACCCCCCCCTTCCCCCCCCCTTCCCGTTTTTTCATTCTTTGCACCGCCACACAAGTATCCCTTTCCTTCTAGAAGGTTGGCATGCCAGCTCAGCTTAGTGACCCGTTTAACATAGTATAGAAATCTGCCCCCAGTGGGTTTCGAATCTCTAATTTGGGGGAAAACATGAACAAACCACTGCTCCCTAACAAGTATGCCGTAAAAGGCGACCAGGTCTGTAAAATGGACATGCAAGTAAAACTCAAGTTCTGGAACATGACCAAAGGCCAGAAGTGGATGAACAGCCAAAACCTTCTGCCGAAGTTTACAGCCGGTAGTGCTTTTTTTTGTGTGTGTGGGTTTTGTTGAAAGATTTTATAGTTTCGGATAAAACAAATGCATTTATCATTCAGCACATGATATTAAAAACAATAATAATGACGATTATTATTATTGCACACTTGTATAAGTCATAGTCTCCCTGAAGTCCACCATTTAGAAAAAAAAAGGAGGCTTAAACCTCACCCCCTCACTCTCTCACCCCTCCCCCATACCACCCAACCGTTTCAATGTTTTTTTTTTTATCAGCGCCTCGAGTACACCATGACAATCACAGATCTTGCCCACTCAACTGTGTGTAGATAAAAACCACGCTTTTCACATTGTATGAGAAACGCAGTTGATTGAAAGAAAGATACGGCACAAAACAACTACTGATGAAACGCCTGTTTAAAGTGCAGAAACACGTTTGAAGATGCCGTAATGAAAAGGCTGGTCTAAATGGGAGATCTTGTATATTGTTTCGTTTCATTTGTCTGTGATGTAATTTTTTACAAGTTTGTCACTATTTTTATACGTATATTTACACAGTGAATAATTTTATGGCTTCAAACGCCCTGTACATATTTTTTATGTGGCTGATTTAATGGTTGCTTGTTTGTAGTTTCTTTGCTTCTATAGAATATTGTATTATTTCAGTTTCCAACTGTTGTGTCGATTTTCACTATATGTTTATCGGAATAGTAGATTTTTTAAAACTATTTTTTTTTAAAGTTATTGAAACGACAATAGCGTTTTTGAAATAAATGTGTGTGTGTGTGTTTTTTTTTTTTTTACAGTTTTATAGTTGATGCAAAGAAACTACATAGAACTCGCTGCATAATGTCATAATACTGTTACTCTTTCACTCATGTTTTCAGTGTATGTGTCCCGCCATCTCTCACTATATATATGTTTATGAGAAATATATGGGCGAACATGTGCCGTCAAGGCAAACACAATGCAATATATTGGCACACACTGAAGAAAAAGTTACCAAAACCCACACACAAAAAGTCACTGAAATGAAAAAAAAAAATGTGAATTGAAACGAGGAATCTCATACAGAAACCCAAAGACCAATAAAGGTAAGAGAGGCTAAAGGTGCCAGACTGGATTAATCCATGATACAGAAAAAAAAATACACAGAAAGGAACGAAGGAAAAAAATGACAATCCCGCGAGAAATATAATGAAAATACAGGGTAATGAATGATGATGATAATACCTGCTATTCTCTTCTTTGTTAGCCCTCTCTTTCTTTCTCTATCTCTCAATATCTCTCATTATATATGTATATATATTAGGGAAAGCTATGGCGTAACGGCTTGACGCTTGCGTGCGGATCGGAAGGTCGTGGGTTCGCTTGCTGGCCTTAACTCCCAGTTTAACCCAGCCTTAAGTGGGTACCGGGAAGTAATGGCGGCCGGCTTGATGCTGACCACATCACCCATCTTGGGACGATTGGCTTACACAAATGTCAGGCGAGCGCCAAATGCTCTGTAGCCTAAAGGCGTGGAAAAGGGACCTTAACTATATATATATAATATATATATATATATATATATATATATATATATATATATATATATATATATATATATATATATATATAATGATGCTGCGATGAGATACTGATTTGTACGTTTGCCAGTTAATCAACCAATCATATAGATGTCGCATCCACAGTGAAAATTGGTTTCGGTGGAAGTACTACAGGCACTGTCTCATGTTGTCCGTGTACACTCTCTCAAACAGTCCCATGTCAATCTCTTGATGTTGTCTTCCCACTTGCATCGCTGTCTACCTCTTTTCTTATCTCTAAAATCTGTTTCCACGGTATGGTTTTCAAGGAAACATTTTTTTTTCAACTGTGGCTGAAATAGTGATTAGTGAATACGCTATGGTCTGTCCTAAAAAAGAACCAAGAATGTATCTTTTTACCAGCGTGCCCTTCGGGTCGACCTTGCACAGCATACATCTACACCACACCGAGAAATCAAGAAGAGGTACCAGAAAACGATTTTCTAGAATAGGTAGTGAATGAATAGCAACATAGAATTGAACTGGTCACTCATATCGTATGGTGTTGTCAAGAGTAGGCCTAAATACCTTTATAACATCCCTAACGCCAAATCTAACGTTGTGGTGAACTATTTTAGCGTTTTTTACTATTGCCATTTTTTTGGTTTAACTTGTCTAATGATATACTGAAGATGAAATATACTGGCCATCTCAAGCGCTACGGCGGACTGGAAACAATAATTCTGAGGACATGGTGCCAGAAAGGAAGGGCAGGGGCTGATAAGCACGAAGATGGAAACAGGATATAAATGTCTCCTTGGGTATGAAAGTACCCGAGTCGGGAGAGCTGGCGAGAGACCTAGATTCTTTCAGGAAGACTGTGATGAGGACCTGCTACATGATAATGGAGGGTGATATATTTCACAGTCGAGTGGCACAAGCGACACGGAAAAACCTGGTACCTCCGTGTCATTTCATGTTCACATTTTGCAGTTTTACAATATTTTTAAACGCTTCTCCTTGAAAATAACTTCTTTAAAGCTAACTAATTTTA
>CAJHNH020002675.1:47500-87500 GCA_905116865.2 Candidula unifasciata | reverse complement strand
GCGGTTTGACTTATGTGACTGTCTGGTATGCTGTCAATACACACTGTCAGGCTGTTTGACTTATGTGACTGTCGGGTTTGCTGTCAATACACACTGTCATGCTGTTTGACTTATGTGACTGTCTGGTATGCTGTCAATACACACTGTCAGGTTGTTTGACTTATGTGACTGTCTGGTATGCTGTCAATACACACTGTCAGGTTGTTTGACTTATGTGACTGTCTGGTATACTGTCAATACACACTGTCAGGTTGTTTGACTTATGTGACTCTCTGGTATGCTGTCAATACACTCTGTCAGGCTGTTGACTTTTTTGACTGTCGGGTTTGCTGTCAATACACACTGTCAGGCTGTTTGACCTATGTGACTGTCGGGTTTGCTGTCAATACACACTGTTAAGTTTTTTGGCATGGAAATTGAACTACGAATGCTTGGCACAATGTTTTAGCACTAGATCCTTTGTGTGGTAGATTATGGAAGTCGAAAGCTCACCGTATCAATGAGTCAGCTGTTGAAACTGGAAAGCTACAGAATAAAGCTAGGTGGGCGATTATGTGATGTGCAAGAAAATCTTGGTAATCTTAGTTTCAGCTTCATAGCAAACGAGTCACCTCATAGTTGCTCCGCTCCTGTGCCAACGAAAAACACAAAGAATGTTCGTCTAAGTCCCTTGTGGAAAGATTGACAGACTGCTGTCTCAGCATATGCACTAGCATACACACGCATTAAAAGCATACAGTCGCCATCAGAATTGTTAACACAAACAGTTTGACAACAGAAATGCATTACATCGTCGACGGTAGAAGTCGCCAACAGATCAGCAGTTGCGCACGCGATCACAATCAATCACATAAGAGCACCACCAATGTTGCGGCGACAGGCCACGCGCCATTTTCTGAATCTATAGTTCACAACACCCCGTTGGTCACAGTCGAAAAACATTCCAAATGAAATCCGCAGCTCACAGGGTCGCGCCAATCACTCAACTCAGTAGCTGGCGCGACGAAACTGTATCCTTTCGGTCTACAAATGGATCAAAATTTCAACGGCCACCGTCCGGAAGAAGCAAAAAAATGTGCCCTCACGCGAAACAGTAACCGCGCCTGGCGTCCATTTTGCAAGAAAGAGTAGCACAAAAAGAGTCACAGTAGCATGTATGTGACACATGCCTGCTCTGTCGACTATTGTAGATAGAATAATAGTGCTGCAAGCGAGGTCATACATCAGAGTAACTGCAGACAAGAAATACTCCATGCGTGAAGCTCTAGTCTGACAAGAGGAAAGGTTTGGATCGCGGAGGCAGAAGAGACAATTAGACAGAAAGACAGACAGCCAGCCAGCTAGCGAGACAGACAGAAGACAGACAAACCGCACATCACTCTAGCAAGTATCTATCTATCTATCTATCTATCTATCTATCTATCTATCTATCTATCTATCTATCTATCTATCTATCTATCTATCTATCTATCTATCTATCTATCTATCTATCTATCTATCTATCTATCTATCTATCTATCTATCTATCTATCTATCTATCTATCTATCTCTATCTATCTGTCTGTCTGTCTGTCTGTCTGTCTGTCTGTCTGTCTGTCTGTCTGTCTGTCTGTCTGTCTGTCTGTCTGTCTGTCTGTCTGTCTGTCTGTCTGTCTGTCTGTCTGTCTGTCTGTCTGTCTGTCTGTCTGTCTGTCTGTCTGTCTGTCTGTCTATCTATCTATCTATCTATCTATCTATCTATCTATCTATCTATCTATCTATCTATCTATCTATCTATCTATCTATCTATCTATCTATCTATCTATCTATCTATCTATCTATCTATCTATCTATCTATCTATCTATCTATCTATCTATCTATCTATCTATCTATCTATCTATCTATCTATCTATCTATCTATCTATCTATCTATCTGATACTAAATGTGCGGTAGGTCTATTCATGCGTGCCCCCCTCCCGCGGCCCCTTCCACCCCTCACCCCAAAATGGAAGCTTGTACGTTTAAACTGCTGCTCCAAGTGTAGGGTAAGATAACTATGCAATTAAAAAAAAAACATATTACTGTTTGCTGACAGACTGGCAGACGTGCAACCACGCCAGGACCGCAGTACGAGCGATAAACACCCGGTGACACAAAGTGCCACCACATTGGATGAGATTCAGGTGGGCGAAAGTGCTAGAAACTCCTTTCAACCCGAATGTTGTATTTAGGGCCCCTGACCACAGCCGGGATGGGGCGTTAAAAAAACTAGCAATTGCCTGTCACACTGGGGTATATGAAGCCGAACTGTTTGCTCTTTTAGAACCAGCAAGTACAAGTAAAAGAAGTAAAGATCCCCTTCCACGCCTCATCGGGCATATGGGAAGAGCACCCATGTTTTCACTGACCAGTCGGCTCTGTGTGGGTAATGCGGTCATCAATACGCCGGCCGTTTTTACTTCCCCAGGACATACATCCCGGTACCCATGTTAGGCTAGGTCGAAATGCGACGCCACATACCACGACAAAAATCAGCGCAGCCAGCAGTGGGTGTCGATCGCGGTACGATGGAATTGGGGGTCGGACTCGCAAAGCGTGAGCTACGGACGCCGCAGAACCAGGAAGACACTTGTCAAAACATCTCAGTGTCTGGGTCTTCAATTATTAATCATGGATAAATGTCGTGGTGTGTCGGAAAGTTCCCCTCTGCATGAAATTTTAAAATAGGATTGTAATCTGTATGTAAGACTTTTTACATCAGGTTATTTGAGAGGAGTCGGCGTCTGTGGCTTAGGCGTTACAAACGCACTTTGTAATGCCGGTGTGACGGGTTCGATCCCAGCTGCGGGCCTTGCGCTGGTTTCGACACTGGTATCGAGAAGCCGACCGTCCAGAATCAATGGCAAACTACTAGACGTTAACTTGCCTAGGAAAACCACAACAGCCAAAACAGATGCTGAAGTTGGTTCTGCAACGTCCTGTATAGGATACGCAACTTATCTGGGAGGAAGGCAAAAGGAAGACCTAGAAAGAGATGGATAAATGGTGAAGCTAAAACTTGCAAAAAGAAGGAACAAATCCATAACCCAAGCCACCTGTGAAACGCAAGACAAATCAAGAAAACCACGACGCTAAGTTACAAATTGATATCTCTGAGACGACAAATAAAAATGGAGATGGATGATGTCAAAGAAGAATAATCATAATAACATTTTCGGAGCTATAAAAAATTGACGAAACCTTATTCACTGATAGAAGTGTTTTTTTTTTTTTTTTTTTTGTTCTTTTTCTTTTTCCTGTTTACTCCTTACATTAGCGTTTCAAGTGTCGTATGCGTCCTTACCTGCACAGGACTTCAGGTCATCAGTGGGCTCTTTGACCGTTAAAGTTCCTTGAACGTTGAATGGGGACGGTTAAATGGGGTATCTTGGATCTCATTGTTAGTCTGTCGTCCAGACTGGGATGTTTTGATCTCAGGATGGTGTAGCAGATAATTAGCAGCCTAGAGGAACAAACTAATCGATCGGTCGAGGTGTCGGGGGAGGGGGAAGAAACATGCTTATAGTTCTTGATCTTCAGCTATATAGACTCAATCCTCTCAACTTTTACTGATCGATATCTTCCTGGCGAAGGGTCAGTCTGTTTGCATCCCCTTTGAAGATCGAAGGTTCGTTTCGCCAAGTGCAGTATTGACGAAATCCCTAGGGATTGTCGCTGGAGTTCGACAGGAAATTAGCCGTTTTGCAAATGAGAAGTCCATTTAACTGGGCCGCAGAGATTTCGATCATCTCGATTATAATTGTCATAGGATTTTTCTGATATTATCTTGGCACATTGTTCTGAGTCTACATCGGACCACATACCTATGATCTTCTGTTACACGCTTCCAAAAGTATTATAAAACGAGTGATCATTTCTGAGCGTGAAAACCAGTTTATTTGTCTGCTGGATCTGTATAGCAGTATTGGTTTCATGCCGACGATTTCTCCTATGGCTTATGAGTTTATCCATTCTGGTTATTCTCGCTGCCTGTTTCAGAAGTTCTATTTATTATCTCTTTAGTAACCTTTTATTATCACTAGAGCTACGGAGCGCGTGCACTGTGATTGATGCCTTCTTCATTAACGGCAGCTTTTTGATAATTTGAGAACAGCACCGCACGGCATGTTGTGATTGTAACAGACTCACAGAGCATTCTTCGGAAAATTAAAATTAGTATCCTGAGATCAGAGTGGCTTCCAGCCCTCGATAAGACCAAGATTTAGAGCATATCATGAATATTCTGTCCAGGATATTCAGGCGTAAAAGGTCATGAGTAGGCTGATAGATTAGCTGCTGTCACTGCTCTGGTCGGTGAAGTGCTATGTGATAAAGCATATGTGGTGAAAGCTCTATGGGATCACTCGGACAGTGCAAAAGAACAGTTAGGAAATCCATACACTAAAAGACCAGTTCTACAGGGGGTGGGGGGGGGGTGATGAGTAGAGGTTCTAGACGAAAAATGTGATGTCAATTCTTGACTCAGCTCAACTCAACTCTGGAAAATATTCAAAATTGAAGGGGAAGCAGAGAAACTTTAAACTGGTTGCAACTAGTACTGGCAGCATGTCAACTCATAGTTGGTTATTGAAGAAAGGTGTCACGTGTCTGTGATAAGGGTTACCCCTGATAATAACAGTAGATACTCTGAAGTGACCTCACGTTGAGATGTATTATGGTTAAAATCGCTGCTCGTGTTGGTCTAGAGGTACTCCGCAGCTCCAACGACCAACCAGCATCACTTCAGAGATGAGGCAGCTCAGATTATAGGCTCCACAGAATCAATACTATTCCTTGGCACATCTTGGCCAGACTTCCTCACCCCTTGTTAAGCCCCAGAGTTTAAAGTTTTACAGATCTTTTGCCACATATCAGTCGTACAGGAATAACATTCTATTTAAAAAGAGATACAATATCCCTGGTAGATTTTCCTGTTTCTGGATTAATATTAGGGATCTTATTACCTCTGAATGCAGGTAATGCTCTCCAGTTGGGTTACCTCTGCACAATAAGAATAACGACTGCTGTACCTAGTCAGTGGTCTATAACTGCAGCAACATGAAAATATGACTTCACTAGCTTAATTACAACACAACTTACCCATGCTCTCATGAAGTTTTTGGGTGAAACGGTGACTTTTAAACAAAATGTGAATTCAGGTTGACAGTAGACGCGTTATAACGTCTGCCGCGACCGATTCAAAAGTCTCCCAAGCCAAAAGCGGGAAGAAATCCTTCCTCGCAACAAGCGGTAGTTCGACCCGGGAAAAAGCTTCCATACTCAATGAAATCACTTACCTGTGAGGGAATTTATATTAATTACTCACTCCCAATAAAAATAAAGATCGAACCGAGTTCTTAAACCGACATCTTGACCCATACTTACCAAAGAAGGACTATTTACTGTTTACTTTGGCTCGTCCGCCAAAGGTCATGAGTTCACATCTAAACGAAAGTCTTTTTTAAATGACCTTGGATATCATGTCGACTTAGGCCCAGATGGGTTCCAAGAAAAGTCCTGGAAGTAAAGGTGGCCGGCGTGAAGTTGACTGCATCAGCCAAAGAGTACCGATTAGTCTATAAAATATAGGTCTAACACTATATGCCACGACTCTTTCTTGAACTTTTCTTCTCATTATTCTACCAGCTGCTACGGTTAAAACAAATTTTGCCGATATCATAATGTTGCTAAAGTTGCTAACTACTTTCTTTTGCTTTCTGTAATAAATCTTCTCAGTCTTTTTTCTTCGTTCACTCCTTTTAAAGCCGTTTCAGTTACTCATTATATGCTTGATTGAAGCATTTTAAACATTTTCTTGTTAAAAACGCTAATGTGGTTTCCAACAGTTTTCAAGCTTGTTTGCTAACTGTTCACAATACAAAGTGTAATCATTAGGCAAATAAAAATTCTTAAAGCTTTCTTGTTTTTGGCCTAGTTTCCAACTGATAGGTCTTAGTCAAGACACAGGAAAACAGTTTTTTTTTTAAAGCTTTGCCAGTTTGGGTTTGAAGGGCTAGTCTTGGCTCACATTCATCTCTTTCATGTGTAACAGTATATAACTTTAGAGTATCAAACGCTAATGGGTCTGTCTGTCTGTCTGTCCTTTGACATTTTAAAAATGAGCCTTCTATGAGTTCTAATCATTACGAAGGCGCTTGTTTTTATGATTTCTGTTTCCCCCGCCTTTTTACTCAACATTACAGAACAACGCTGTGCAAAGTCCATTCAAGAAGCACAATCGATTTACTGAACATCTCTGAAATCTAATTCATGGGTTCTCTCTCTTTGTGCGTAAAAAAAACAATCGCATCTCCCTAGAGGCTATCTGATTGCATACACAGCCTGCCTGGAACAGAAGCCTCAAAAGCATGTTAGGACAAAATCGATGGATGAGCCAGTTGCAGATAATTGGATCTTTGAAGATGGGTAAGTACGATTACAAAAATTAGCTACAGAACGTTATATCAAGAGAGATAAATCAACAACAGTTCCAAGTCTTCATCAAAACAGAAATAGAACCGCCGTAGTTTGGATTTTTTTTTTTTTAAACTAACTGTTATCATTAGTCGATATTTTTAAAATCTTTTTAATTAAGGTGGCTATTAATACTGCATATAAGCCTTTTTCGAATCACAGAATAATGACATTGAATTGGTACATAATGTCTGAGATAACTTTTAAATAGTAACTATTTGCAGTGCAAATGCATAATGGACACTCCTTAATAAGCACACACTACTGAAGGTTATAACGGATGGTGTAGTCGTTATAAGTGCCGGAATTATTACCTTGCTTAGAAGTTGAAGACAGGATCAGCCCTGTAGGTTTGCAATCAAAATTGTTAGTTACCTGTCTTAGGATTGTTAACTTTCAAGTCTTTGTAAACGGCGGGTGCCTCAAAATAACTATGAAAGACACTTTAACGGGGATTCCCAGATTTGTACCAGTCTGGCTCTCTTTCTTCTTTCCTCTAATCCTGGAATTTTTGGTTCTTCTTCTTCTTTCCTTGACTCCTGGAATATCTGGTTCTTCTTCTTCTTTCCTTGACTCCTGGAATATCTGGTTCTTCTTCTTCGTTTATCTACTCCTGGAATATCTGGTTCTTCTTCTTCTTTCCTTGACTCCTGGAATATCTGGTTCTTCTTCTTCGTTTATCTACTCCTGGAATATCTGGTTCTTCTTCTTCTTCGTTTATCTACTCCTGGAATATCTGGTTCTTCTTCTTCTTTCCTTGACTCCTGGAATATCTGGTTCTTCTTCTTCGTTTATCTACTCCTGGAATACCTGGTTCTTCTTCTTCTTTCATCTACCACTGGAATATCTGGTTCTTCTTCTTCTTTTATCTACTCCTGGTTCTTCTTCTTCTTTTATCTACTCCTGGAATACCTGGTTCTTCTTCTTCTTTCCTCGACTCCTGGAATATCTGGTTCTTCTTCTTCTTCCCTTTACTCCTGGAATCTGGTTCTTCTTCTTCTTTCACCTACTCCTGGAGTATCTAGTTCTTCTTCTTCTTTCACCTACTCCTGGAATGTCTGGTTCTTCTTCTTCTTTCATCTACTCCTGGAATGTCTGGTTCTTCTTCTTCTTTCATCAACTCCTGGAATATCTGGTTCTTCTTCTTCTTCTTTCATCTACTCATGGAATGTCTGGTTCTTCTTCTTCTTTCATCTACTTTTGGAATATCTGGTTCTTCTTCTTCTTTTATCTACTCTTGGAATATCTGGTTCTTCTTCTTCTTCTTCCCTTTACTCCTGTAATCTGGTTCTTCTTCTTCTAAATCTACTCCTGGAGTGTCTGGTTTTTCTTCTTCTTTCACTTACTCCTGGAACATCTGGTTCTTCTTCTTCTTTCATCTACTTCTGGAATCTGGTTCTTCTTCTTCTTTCCCCGACTCCTGGAATATCTGGTTCTTCTTCTTCTTCTTTCCTCTACTCCTGGAATATCTGGTTCTTCTTCTTTCATATACTCCTGGAATATCTGGTTTTTCTTCTTCTTTCCTCTACTCCTAAAATATCTGATTCTTTATTTTTACTTTCCTCTACTCCTAAAATATCTGATTCTTTATTTTTCTTTCCTCTACTTCTGGAATGTCTTCTTCTTCTTCTTCTTCTTCTTCTTCTTCTTCTTCTTCTTCTTCTTCTTCTTCTTCTTCTTCTTCTTCTTCTTCTTCTTCTTCTTCTTCTTCTTCTTCTTCTTCTTCTTCTTCTTCTTCTTCTTCTTTTTTCTTTTTTTCCCTGGAAAGTCAGGTTTTCCTTTTTTTTCCCTCTGATCCTAGAATATATGGTTCTTCTTTCTTTTTTCGTTTACTCCTGGAATGTCTGGTTTTCTTTCTTTTTCGTTTACTCCTGGAATGTCTGGTTTTCTTTCTTTTTCGTTTACTCCTGGAATGTCTGGTTTTCTTTCTTTTTCGTTTACTCCTGGAATGTTTGGTTTTCTTTCTTTTTCGTTTACTCCTGGAATGTTTGGTTTTCTTTCTTTTTCGTTTACTCCAGGAATGTTTGGTTTTCTTTCTTTTTCGTTTACTCCTGGAATGTTTGGTTTTCTTTCTTTTTCGTTTACTCCTGGAATGTTTGGTTTTCTTTCTTTTTCGTTTACTCCTGGAATGTCTGGTTTTCTTTCTTTTTCGTTTACTCCTGGAATGTTTGGTTCTTCTTTTTCTTCACGCACACACAGAGATTTTAGTACACTTTTAGTCATTTATTGTCTAAAGGGAAAAGAGGTTTATTACCAGCCCTGAGCTTCATGAACTCAGGAGGGCCCACCTCCGAATACGTTTAGGAATCGTGGGCCGAAACGCGTGTCGACGAGGATAATTTCTACTGATGACTGGTAGATCCCCGCTGTACTTGCTCCCTGTGAGTTTATTCCTACGCGACTGTGTGAAGTGAAATCCATTTTTCATAATAATACAGTGGAACCTCGCTTAACGAGCATAATTCGTTCCAGAATCATACTCGTTAAGCGAAACACTCGTTCTGCGAAACAATTTTTCTCATATAAATAATGTTAAATACGATAATGCGTTTCATGTCGAAAAAGATACTCACAAAATGCTATGTATTACGTTTATTCAAAGAAAATTATATACATATTGTTAAGGAGAGTGGATCACCTTCATCTTTTCTTCAAACGCGTAACGAACCCACAAGGAATGCGAATTCGATTTGCAGGGGAAAAAAAGTCAAAATAATTATGATACATAGCTAATTATTATTATTTTTTTTTTTTTTAAGACTAGAAAAATGTCCAGAGATTTGTTTTTGCTGACGCTTCAAAATTTGGCGAAAATGCGACACAGCATTATCATTAAATAAATTTGCAACGCACATAGCCACTTCCTTATTAGGGCGATGCTTCTCAATGTAACATGCAACAGTTTGCCATGCTTTCAGCATTTCTCCTATTTTGCCAGAAAATTGTTGCTTTTCTGTTACCTCCTCCTCTGACAAACTTTCCTCCAAAACGCAGCTCTTGGCTTTGCTCTTCCACAAGCTCTTTGATATCACTGTTATCCACCTAAAATTCCATGATAGTGGTCAAAGACCCAATCTCGTTGACTACAGATTTCACTGTCTCGAACACCTCAAAGTCACAAAATAGACAACACTCTCCGGCCAAAGCTTCTTCCAGGCAGAAGTTAAAATTCTCTTGGTAACCCTTTCTCTTGCCTTGTCGATCATCTTGAGGCAGGCAACGATGTGGACGTGATTTTTCTCTAAAACTCTTTGAGAGTGAGGTTGGTCCCTTCAGTCACCTGAAAACAATTCTCGAAGAGTGCTTTAGTGTAGTTTCTTAAAGTTAGAAATAACTTGCTTGTCCTTGAGCTGGAGTAACGGAGTGGTGTGTTGGAAAGCAGAAATTGGATCTTGATGAACTTAAATTCTTCAGAGAGGTCATCTTGTAGGGCTGAAAGATTCATGCGCATACATCACACAAAAACAAAAGTTTTAGAAAATGTGTGATCACAAGTGACACTACGAGGCTACTGGAACGAGTGCAAAACACAGACTGATGTAACATGCGCACAATTTGGGCTTTCCCCTCTCCTCGCCACTCGTTATGCGAAACGTCGCTCGTTAAGCAATTAATTATTTTACAATTTGTTTTGCTCGTTATGCAAATTGCTCGTTATGCGAGGTGCTCGTTAAGCGAGGTTCTACTGTAGTTAGTTAAATGGGAATCCCCATGGCTGAGCGGCTAGACGCTCGCCGCGGATCGGAAAGGTCGTGGGTTCGCTCCCTGGGGGAGCCGGACTATTTTCAAAAATGACCTTGGCTCTCATGTCGACCCAGCCTTGAGTGGGTACCAGGTGCAGTCCCGGGAAGTAAAGGCGGCCGGCGTGCTGGTGACTGCATCACCCATCTTGTGCTGATTGGTCTATAAAAATATAGGTCTAGCCCATACGCCTTAAGGCGTGGAAAAGGGTACTTTACTTTTACTTTACTAGTTCGTTAAATAAATGATAAACACACTTGCAAGCAATTTTCTCGAAAACTGCCTGTTAGATCGCAATGACTTTTTGCATGCAGTGTGCTTTGAATATGCATGGAGCAAAAATAGTGGTATTCTTTAGTTCATTGATGCTCAGGATGCTGATTATCAGCCAATTCTTTTGATCTTTTCGAACCACTGTAAATAGGTATAGTAAAAATATAGATTTTACAGTACGCTTCTGAATTTCCGGTTCTTTTTTTTTTACAGGCGTGTATTTTATAATACATTGATAGGAGAAGTAAATTTATTTGTTGTCATTTATGTTCAATTGAGCTAAGTTGAGCTGAGTCAAGAAAAACATCACAGCACTCGGGGTATTCACACATGCGCTCCGTCTCCATCTTCAGCACCCAGCGCAGAAATGCAAGGGTACCAGACGCAGTCTGATTATATGTCCATCTTGCCTTTCTTCTGAGCGCAGTGTACCGACCAGGCCCTCTGGTCACACCCAAGGGTATCATTCTCTCCAGGCCATGATAATATATTTTCTCTTTTGACTTCGTTACTTGTTCCTAAATGGCCTTGACCACATCTGCCTTGTCATATATCAGTTCACCACCCAGTGGTGCAGATCCAGCTGATCTGTCTGCCTCGTTCAATTGTAAACATGACTCCAATATGCAACACTTAGTATTCCGTTTCGGTCACCATTAGACCCCAGAGGTTATCAAAGCATTATGTAATATGGTTAACACATTTGAATATGGAGATGTATTTGTTGCAATTGTCGATGTACCCGACGGGTTGACGACATTAAATCACTCATCAAAAAATTATTTTAGTCATACCAATCTGATTATCCTCAAAAGGTTAACAATTTTTACTAACTGAAAAAATTGTCATCCATCTCAGTGCCAGTACTCGTCTTCCTCTCAGAGCACATGTTTAACACACTTTTTTTTCTTTCTGAGATAAAATTCTATTATTGCGATAGACTCACGTGTCACAACTTCAACATCGCAATTTTAAATGTAATTTTGTTTCGGCAACTTGTTTTTCGTCTTTAGTCCAAACAAGCTCTCTCTTGGGCTAAGGTGTGAATGATAAGCAGAGAGTCGCAGAGAAGTGCTGCCGTATTCATTAATGATTGTGTTAGTGTGATACGCCAAAATGTTATTCGTTTTCCTAAAAAGCTACAACTCTGCCTTCAAAAATGTGTCGTTAAAGTAGACTTTCTGCTTAGCAAGCCATGTCCTAATGTGATTTTTTTTTTTTTTTTTTTTTGTATTTGATATCAGTGGTACTTTGTCTTCCATTGTACTGCAGGACGATAGGCGGCATTATCTATTTCAAGGCATGATGGTCTGTCCAGAATTGGAAGAAGATCATTCTACATCTAGTGCCTGAAAGTGTGACCATTTATTTCAGTGTGGTAGTCCCTACCATCTGTACTTTTTAATTGAAAAATAAGTCCAGCATCATGGATATGGCCTTTTTCACTGTCTCCTGCATAACTGAGCCTAATGCGCTGGCCTCTGCTGCTTGGAATGTTTCATTTCTCTTCATCGTTTATTAACTGCCATTCTTTAGCAAAGGCCTTGCCTCCGTCGCCCATGGATCTGCCTCAGGTATTTGTTTCGACTAGCAGTCAGACGTGGCTTTTTACAAGTAATATTCCCTTCTACTTACAGTTTTCCTGAAAGTGAACCCGGTGACTTTTACAATTTTCTACAGACTTCGTTTTAAAATGTCAATACTGAATTATGATTTCAATGTTAATTTCTGTTTTCGAAGAGTAACAAGTTGATTTGTCTCTCTCATTTTTAAGATCTCAGGTCTAATGACATCTATATCAAAGTCGTCAACTTTCCTTTTCCATCCTTGTTTGACATGAGCTTACTTTGCGTCCTGTCTAATCCAACGGTTAAATGATGCTCTATAAACACCAAGCGCCAATCGTGTTCATTTCTCTGGGTCATGAATATTACAATATAAATTATTAGGGCTGTACCGAATAGTGAAGTTCACTATTCGGCCGAATACGAATAGAGGGACTAACTATTCGGCCGAATACGAACACGAAAAGACCGTTATCATCATCAGGTGCTTTGCCGACTGGTGTGTGCAAATATGCCTTGCCACAATCTGCGATCTCCTGCATTATGTATTAGTTCGTGTGCTGACATACCTCCATGCCATGTAACAAGACTGTCAAGAATGTTCTCTCGTTGTCTTCCTCTATCCCTCCTTCCACAGATCTTTCCAGTGGTCACCACATGTTCCATACTCCCTCATCTCATAAAATGATGACTGTCTCCTTCTGATGTCTGTGATAAGTTGTCTTTGGGCTCCCGCCTTTTTTAAAACCTCTTAGCTGCTATTTTTTGGCTGTTTAAGGTATTTTTAATCATTCTTCTGTAAAACCACATCTCCGAGGCCTCAAGAAATTGTTTACCCTGCCTACCGATTGTCCAGGACTGACAACGCATTGCCTTTAAATATGTGCTTACTTGACGAGGCTAACAGTGACAATTGTACAGACCACATTTTCCACTTTAAAATTTCAGCCCAAATGTAATCACACCATTACGTATCCGCTGCACCTTCACGAATACAGATTGAGGATCTGTCGCACCTCGAGCTGAATAAATACAAAGGCAATTTTTAGCACGCTACCGTTGGCATTTTATGCAGTTTGATACACTTTAAGTGTGAAACAAGAAACAAAAAACATTTTTCGACAGTGGCAAGGAGAGGCAATTACAATTTTAACTTTTAAGGATCTTCATGCCTACTTTAATAATGTCCCAATTTATAGCCGACTTTTATTTATTTTCGCTGCGGCACCCCTGGCATACGCACCCAGTTTGAGAACCTCTGCTGTAATGCCTGGGTCGAGTCAGCAGGCAGAGACCTTGCCAGCTTCTGTACCACACAACCGGGTCGCAGATTCCCCCGCTACGACAGACTTAGGCAACAGCAACTACTGTGTTAATGAGAGAGTTATTTCAGTCCATCGCAGTGTATGCAAAACAGGTGTAAGGTAACCACTATTCGTATTCGGCCCGACCGCAACTATTCGGCCAAATACCGAATAGTTGATAGGTCAACTATTCGGTCCCGAAGCGAAAACGAAGCGAATATTCGGTACAGCACTATAAACTGCGAGAGCTGGAAATCAATGAAAACTCTAGACACAAAATTAGACAGTTTTGAAAATAAATGCCTTAGAAGAATACTAAATTTCAAATGGTCAGATTTCCGAACCAATACACAAATAAGGCAAGAATCCAGGCAATAGTATGTGTCTAATTTTATACGAAAACGCCGCTGGAACTATGTCGGCCACGCCCTTAGAATGGATAAATCAAGACTTCCTTACCAAGCCCTCATTTGGACACCACAGGGGAAAAGATCTCGTGGAAGACCAAGGGAAACCCTACGAAGAACTATCATCAGGGAAGGCTCGCACATGGGCCACTCAAACATCCAAGACCTACAACAGATTGCAACGAACCGCCATGCACGGAGAGTCATGACCTCTGCCCTATGTGCCGCACTCAACACAAGAGGAAAGACTAACTAACTATAAACTACCTATCAAAAAATTCCATGAGGGCGTGCATGTATGGCAAAACGGTAATTTTCTGCATAGTTATACATTTGAATCTGAATTTTTTTTTTAAAGTTGATAAATATGTCAGCTTTTATAAGCTAGCTATATGACACAATAACTCAACACTAATTTGTGGATGCGCCTTTGACTAAACAATCTTGACCAAATAGTCTTATTTTAGCTTCCAGTAATAAAAGTGCGACTATGCACGAGAAAATCATGAAATTGCGTAGGTTTTCTTTGACCCTGTTAAACCAGTCATAGTGTGCACTAGTTCCTAAAATTAATGAAAGTAAACATTCCAAAAGTCTACCACGACGGTTTATGATAAAACTATTTAAAAAAAACTATACATGATATTCTTCTTTAGTTAAAAAAAAAAAAAATCCTTAACCTCGTGGATATTCTAAGGCTTCATGCAAAAAATCGTTGTCATATAACAGGTAGTTTTCGAGAAAGTGGCTCGCATGTGTGTTTATCTATTGTTGAACGAGCTATAGCTACATTAACATGGTGTGATATAGCTGTGAAATAGAGGAGATAGAAGAAATATCAAATGTTCAATTTAATAACATCTGCACGAAACAAACAATTTTTTTTGCCAGCAATTGAAAGTGATTTTCACATGTTTATTTCATTTGTTGTAGGATACACTATGATAAACAGGTGTATAGAGACTAATATTACATTCAGCCAAAATTTACAGCTGGTGACCACGAAATTTACATTTCTGGAGTTAAATAAACACATTATTAAAAATATAAATGAATGATAATAATTAACCGTTTACTTTCACTTTCTGAGCTCCGCATTGTTTTCGCAGCAGTCACCCAATGAAATCAAGCGATCCGGCCTAAAATGGATATCACAAAAACTACTGAGAGGTAAGGAGTGCCTACTGGTCTATCAAAATACGAGTCTAGCAAAATATGCAAATGAGCCACTGGCGTCAAAGAAAAAAAAAAGGTGTTTACTTACTTACCTAGTGGCATTTTTAGGACTGTTTCCAAAGAAGTTAAAAGGGCAGTCCGACTGACGCTACGCATCGTGTATATTGGGAGCATAAAACAGACATATATAACATTCCTAAGATGGTGACCATCAACAGAACCTAGGTCTCTCTGTAATTCTTGAACTCTTGTTTTCATCTGTGTTCAGAATAAGTGTCTTATTTGTCTTCTTCTTCTTCTTCTTCTTCTTCTTCTTCTTCTTCTTCTTCTTCTTCTTCTTCTTCTTCTTCTTCTTCTTCTTCTTCTTCTTCTTCTTCTTCTGCTGCTCCTCCTCCTCCTTCTTCTCCATAAACGCGCAATAGAAAATAAACGTTCCTCCAACTCACGCCAAATCATCCTTCTGTTCTTTACTATCACTACTATGTATTTTTTTTCTGTCACTTTCTAACTATCTTCTCTCATTGCGGTGTTTCGTTTGTGGGCGTGGGCATCTCTTTATTTCCTTGTCTATCTGGCTTCGAGCGCAAGAATATTCTACGTATCCTGCTGTTAGTTGTATACTATCTCTGGGCAGCCTCTTTTATTCACCTCTTGACATTTCTATTCTCATTCAATCTGTGGCTAACGTGGTTATAACTGGCAGTATATTCAGTTTCCTGTGTTAAAACAAATTTTGTCTTTCTACAAATGTGTGTATTGCACCTTTCAACTTCTTACATAGATCGCATGGATAGATTTAATGAAATACTTGGAAGCCATAAGGATTATTTTGCTGACAAGTTCAAAGGTGAGGACTGCAATGGACAGAACATGTCTGGCGAATCTGCGGGCATTGCATCAAACAAAACACTTTCACAAGTCCGCTCTACGTGTGTTACAGAAGGCGATACTCGCTTCGTTCTTCCAGAAAGATCTAACGGTTTCATCTTGGATATTGATCTCCTGTAACTTATTCCAGCCATGAGCCCACGGAGTTTTCTCCATGCAAATGAAAGGGTGTCCACAATAGTTTTGATGTCCCCTGGGAGTATTTCGTTTCACTAGATTGCCTTGCGTTTCTCTTTGATTTGTCCTATTTATCTTTCTTTTATCTTGTTGGGCTTTAGTAGATATCCATCTGATTTCGGAAATGCAGAGATGTTTGTTTGATTTGGTGAGATTTTGGGGTAGCGGATACATGGAGTCAGAATGAAATGTATCTACATTCGCATCTTTAAACATAATTAAATTGTCCATTTCAACATTTTCTGATTGGCGAGAGTCTGAATGCTTACATGCGAACTGCAAACCGTTTCTTAGAAAAACTTGTTTATCACAAACCCTAGAAAGATCTGTATTTGCTTCTAAATAATTGGTTCTTGTTTGTGTCGATTGAAGATTTGTTTCGTTGATTAAACTGTCGTTTGATGAAATCATTGCCTTGTTTTTGTTGCAGTTTTTAGCATAGCTTTGCTGTACAGCTGACTGAAAGTAGCAGTCTTTTGGTTGTGTGATGTTACCATGGTGATCAGATGAAATTCCTGACTTGATTTTGTTGCTGTTTTCAGCACAGAATTGTTGTAGCTCTGACTGTAAAAAGCAATGTTTCGGTGTTGTAACTTTGACAGGACAAAAACCATCACCAGCAGGTGTGTTTTGCAAAATTTTCTTCGTTACCGATGATTCTCCTCTTTCTAACAGGGGAATCTCGCCAATCTCCGCCAAGTAGCCGGGTATCACATGACCACACGGGTTCTTCATTTTCCTTTGACAGTCTTTGATCACGGTCTGTTGACAGGTATTGTGGCATCGGCCATGTCCATCGTTGCTGAATAAAACGGCATGCCCCTGCTCTTCACCCTTGTGACGTCTGGCCGAAATGCTCGCTCTTCGACACATTGTCAAGTCTTTATCAGGATGTCCTATTACGTGCCATCGAGACAAGTTTCTTCGTTTGGGGATACATCGGTTACACTGACACTTCGTGTCACCCAAGTATTTCTGATATTCAAGCTCATTAAGTTCAGGCTGAAGTACACCAGCTCTGTTGGCTCTCATAGTGATTTGCGCCTTGTCCAGTTCACATGGTATGCTTTTGGCTTCAACGATCTCAGACACTTTGTCCTTTGGGTAGGACGGTGACATGCAAGAAAGCTCTGGTAAAATCCAACTAGAAGAGTCATCATTATCGAACAAATGTACCAAACTTGGTTCTGTTTTGCCACTGAATTTGCTGTTAGGTAATGAATTCTTTTTACAAGCTGGCAATTGTTGAAACTCACTTTTGAATGTATTTTTTATGGCTCGATGATTCACAGGTAAACTACAGTAGTGCATATTTTCTCCACTTTGAAAATGTTCTCTTGCTGTATCTATCATCTCATTACTTTCTTTAGTATGTGATCTACCTGGTAGTACCAACTGAGTTAAATTGACATGAGAAACGTCTGTGGTTGAAATATTTGAGTTTGTTGTGACTCTATCAGAAAAAGTGTTAACGTTAGAGAAATCTACACCAGTTCGAGGTGGTTTCCAATACTTCGGTCGGTTAGGATGTGATTTGTTAACTGTGAGATCATGTACGTTTCTGTGCTTAGAAAACTGACCATCCCCAGAATCCTCACAGTTATATTTTAATCGATGTCCTTTGAATTTTATGAGCTTTCTAGACTCGTCTTGGCTGATTGATTCTGCACGAGCAAGTTGTTTACTACAGCAACACTGATGCTCAAGCTCTTGTCGATTTCTCGAGTTTTCCACGCGAAAACCGCCTTCCATTGACCTACTTTGAGGTTGAAATCTGAGGTCATCTTTCAAGCTTTCTTGATCCCATTTTTGGTGCCATCGTTTGATATTGGGTTCGTTCTGCACTAATGTTTGTCTGTGTTGAAGATAATGACATTTTGGAACATTCATTTTGTCTAGTGTTTGCTCATCCATCTTGTATTTCTCATTGTCGCAATGAGATTTCCGATGTCGTAATAATTGATCTGGTTTCAAAAGATTACAGTTTTCGCCGACCCCCATGCATTTACCGGCTCCGATGTTCACCAATGGCTTATCCTTTATAAAAAGAGAAGCAGACCGCTGGCGTCTATGTTTTTGGCTTGAAGGTAGCTTTATATAACTCTTCTCGCCAGTGCCGACCTTGCAGAGACCGCCAAACAAGATATTTTCCATCCCGTAGCTTCGCTTTGGTGAAACCTGTTGACTGCTAGGTAATTTTCCGGTGCTGCGGTCTTTAGAATCTACTAAGCTGTGGCCCAAAAAGGTTGATTGGACTTTCGCCTGGTTTCTGCATTGACTATTACCTCTAAAACTAGTGACACTAGCGGGTGTTTGATCCGCTAGACTAGTCCAGCATCTTATCTGCTTTGTCCTACTGGGTAGCAATCTATCATCTAAAGTATATTTTTTAGCATTTGATTTCTCATTATCACTGAAGACACCTCTTCTAACCATTTGCGAATCATTTGTTCTGCACCAATTGGAAGATCTATAATTTATCTTCTTCCCTCTAGCACTGCTATATTGCACGACTGGTGTAGAGTTTATGTTGCTCTTCTTGCTTACATTTTTATTCAAAATTACACATGCTTGCTCAGTTTTGAGCTGTGTCTGCAAATTTGGGATTATTTTAATTACATTTGAGATTTTATGATTCCCTTGCGCCATTGAGCATAGCTTTCGAGGACTTGTTGACGCCACAGTTGGTCTCTGTTTCAGTTTTTCCGCTTTCTTTGGAGAGACGGCGTCATCTGATAGATGGACGAACACTTTATTTTTAACATAAGTTGATGGCTTGTCAGACACAAGCTTCTGCAGTTTCTTGGGAGATTCACTTTTTGTCCTCAGCTCAGATCTGACGCTTCTCGAAGCTGAGCGGGAAGAGGGTCTAACCGGGGATTTATATTTCACTTGTAGCAATGGTTCCATATCCTGGTTAGATTTCTGGGGATTCCATCGCTTCACAAACAAGGAAGAACCCACTGTATCTTTAGATTTATGTTTATAATTGCTTTTCACCGTTTCTACACCAGGGTTGTCTGAAAGTTCGTTCCCGTCTGCTTCTGGTGTGGAAACTTTCTTGCATCTGTTACTCGACTCTTTGATGTACATAGTATAAAGAATTCGGAGAGCTAGCTCCACCATCTGGTCAAAACATGTATTCTCATCTAGCTGAGAACATTCTGGTAATAGTTTCGCAATTAACTCTCTTGCCAGACTCCATGGCATAGGATTCCGATCTTGCTCCTTACTATTTGATACAAAACTGGGCTGTTGTGGGGTAAGGTCAGGTGGACATTTGTGTGTGTGTATAATATCACTGGAGCCAGTACTCGGATGCTGGTCTTGTGAAGATGTGTCGAACACTTTATCGGGAGCTAAAATATCAGCTAAAAAGGAGTTTCTGGTTTGTTGTGGCGAAATATCCCTCACTTGTAACACAGGCGGCGATCTTTCACTAGTTCTAGAAGTACTAGCTTGGCATTGACAGCGTGAACTTGTTTTAGCTGTAGTTTCAACTGGCAAGTTATTGGAGACTGGGTTCTCTAGTGGGTTTAACGGTGACAATTCTAAAGACTCGAGTGATATGACTTTCATTTCATTGTCGACGATTATTTCACCCAAGTCGAGATTTGCATGCTGAGAGTCATTCTTCTGGTCGCTTAGGTAATCGTCATTTGGCGGAGCCTGCACCTGTCCTGTAATGCTACAGTCCACGTTCTTAGTGACCTCCTCTGTGTGGCGTCGGGTGCTAGGACAGCAAGAGACACACTGTCGCTTACGGACAACAATAGCAGTATCTGAAGCAGACACTCGACAGAAACGACTTCGTCGAGACTGCGCTTCGCAATTCACTGAAATCTTTTTAGCCAGCAAATGCTGTAGTTTGCATTACTTTAGTACTATCTGCAGACGGAGTGTTGAGCAACATATTGAGAATGGTATGGTTGTCGGAATTAGACGATTTCCATACATGCGTAGATTCTTTACCATAACTTCCTGCAGGCGCTTCTGCAGTTGCAGACAAGTACACTCCGGTAGCTCTTTCTCCTGAGACCCTTCTATTGTTAAGAGACAGCTGTGTGATATTGACTGTACACGCACCTCTAGAAGGATCCTGTTTTTCTATCAGTTTGCTATCGTGCTTACTATTTCCCCCTTGTTTGATAGCACCGCGTGGATTATATTTCTTGATCACATTCTTTGGTAAGGATTTCCTTAAGGATGTACTGACAGTTTGTTCACGAGAAGAACGCCTTTTACAAAGGACAGGCGACTTTAGTCCATGGTTCTTTGCTTGACTTGTAAAACTACATTTTCCTTCGTGGATACCACGTGAGTTTACCGTGTTCACGTTTCTAGCAGATGCAGCTGTGTATACTTTCAATGACATTGTTATTTCTAGTTAAGCTATAGAGATGGTGTCATTGTCTATACATCTTTAGTCAAGAACCTCTTCTAAAAAATTACAGCACCTATTCAGCTTCAAAACTCATGTCTCCATTTGACCACAACATCACTGCCTGATTAATCAAAAGCCAGCTTCTGACACGTCCACTTGCAATGCTGTATTTATATTACAGTATGCATATTTGCAAGGATCTGCTTCAGACGTGCCAGTTCGCAATATTAATAATATTATCATGACAAGACTATTTTCAATGTTATCATAACATGCCTATTTGCAATGTTATTGTCATGACATGCCTATTTGCGATGTTATTGTCATAACATGCTCCTAGATGCAATGTTATTGTCGTGATGTGCCTTTTTGCAGTTATATCATAACATGCCTTTTTGCAATGTTATTCTGATGATATGCCGATTTGTGTTATTATGACATTCTTATCGGAAAAGTTATTTTGATAGCCCACCTTGTTGTACTGCACTTGTGCTTTCATACAGAACCAAAAAAAAAAAATGATAAATAATTTCACAACGAGCGATAAACTTTGGAAAATAGCAAAACTGCCTTGAATACACCGCGTGAATGGGAAAAAATAGCTATTTCATCACTTGTCATCCAAATTTCCTTAACTCTTATCTGCCAAATGTAGCTCCACCTGAAAACAAAATGTTGAAATATGACAAATTCAAACAAAATTCAAAATATATATAAACACTGTAGGTTGTTTGGCTGGTGGATTGGTGGTGAAGTCTCTGTGAGTTTGCGCTTATGTTTGATTGCTTGGTTAGTAAACTGGTTCTAAAACTCTCTAGACTCTAAGAGAATGAGCTTATGTTTGATTGCTTGGTTAGTAAACTGGTTCTAAAACTCTCTAGACTCTAAGAGACTGAGTTTATGTTTGATTACTTGGTTGGTCGACTGGTTCTAAAACTCTCTAGACTCTAAGAGACTGAGCTTATGTTTGATTACTTGGTTGGTAGACTGGTTCTAAAACTCTCTAGACGCTAAGAGACTGAGCTTATGTTTGATTGCTTGGTTGGTAGACTGGTTCTAAAACTCTCTAAGACTGAGCTTATGTTTGATTACTTAGTTAGTAGACTGGTTCTTCTTCTTCTTCTTCTTCACGTTCACCAGCTGTAAACTCTGGCGGAAGGTTCTGGTTGCTCGTCCACTACTGAACTGCAGTCCTGCTCCAGAACCTGAGTGTTGCGTGTATCAGTTTACAGATCTCATTCTCTTGAATACAGACTGTTGGTTCCTTGCCTCTCCGGCAGATGCACTCCGACTTCAAAGGAAGCTTCCCAATTAGTCGACTCTTACGACATGCTTTTGGGGAGGCAGTGGGTCTATTCTTGTTTTCCCCACAATGGGGCCCCGGAACCCACACGGGGGAGTAGACTGGTTCTAAAACTCTCTAGACTCTAAGAGACTGAGCTTATGTTTGATTACTTGTTTTTTAGACTGGTTCTAAAACTCTCTAGACTCTAAGAGACTGAGCTTATGTTTGATTACTTGGTTGGTAGACTGGTTCTAAAACTCTCTAGACTCTCTGAGCTTATGTTTGATGGTTGTGCTGACTGATTGGTGGTAATGTTTCCGTGGGACCTTGTGTATATTTAATCTTTTGGCTAACTTACTGATTGTGAATTATCTTCGGGACTGAGTTTACGTTTGACTGGTTCGTTGGTTAATTGGGTGTGAATTGTTTGCGAGCTGAAGCTTATGAGTGATTGTTAGATTGATTAAGATGTAGTGAATTTTTTTTAGAGATTAATTGTTTTGTGTGGCTGTGAATTATCTGAAAGACGGAAATGTGTGATTATTTTGTTGTTGACTGTATTGTTAATTGTTCTGGAGAACTGAGCTTATCTTTAATTATTTGACTGGTTGATTGGTCACGAAGTCTCTTGAAGAGGCAGTTTATGTTTAATTAATTAGGCGGTTGATTGGCTGTGTATTTTCTGAGACACAGAGTTCATATGTTATTTTTTGGCATTTTGATTCGTTTTGAAGTCTCCGAGCTTTTACTTAACTTTTTGGGTCCCGAAAGTCACATTTACATCAACATCATGTAGTAGGGTCTTTGATTTTTTCCCAATATCTCCCTCAAACAGATAGTCGAATATTTTAGGGTGTGGTAGATAGGCTGCATGTAGTCGTTGGATCTAGGCTGCATGAAGTCTTGGGACCTAGGCTGCACCCTTTCGTGGGACGTAGGCGGGTTTGGGCTAGGCCCAGTTCTAGATATTTTGGGGTAATTAAAAGCACCCTCGAAAATATTGGACTGTCCTGTGACGTCATCTTTGGGTAGGAGGGGGAAAGCACCAGGTTTTTAGCCAGACAGAAACAACTGGCTCAGTCGCTAGTTATCCTACCTTCTTGCACTTTCCTACCCAATGTGTCTCTTATATTATGTGTTTATCTTCGTTCTGGTCAGTTTCTGTCCCTCTCTTCTGGTACCTTGTTTTTTTTATGATTCTCTTCAATCCGCCGTGGCTCTTGATATGGCCAAAACATTTCCGAGACATGATGCTGTTTATTAGCCGAACTTCCTTGACGTTCAGATCTATTAGGATGTGAGTATACTTTTTCTTTCAATCGTGTTGTGTAGAGGCGGCACATCATGAAGGGAATGAGAATGAAGGAAGAAATGATTGCAGTAAGGACGATAGCTGAGCGTCTGAGAAGAAACAGACCAAAAACAAACGTTAGCAACAATGGTCCTTAAAATCTCATGCTAAAATTGTGAAAGACCTTTCTTAACGCGAGCGGATCTTGCTAGTCACACTTGCCATAGCCATATGCCCTGAGTCTCATCCCTGTTCATAGCGCAATATAACACTGGCATCTGGAAAGACGGAATGGTTCGTCACTAGTCATTTCTTTTCTTCTTAGTCCACTGCATTGTGAAGACCTTTCAATAAAATTCTGGTCTCTAAATGCTGCTAGTAGGTAGGTAGGTAGTTGTACCCCACCAGTACATCACACAAGCGATAAACACCCGGTGACACAAAGTGCCACCGTGCTGATGAGGATCACCCGTAGAGAGGTCCCAGAAACCCCTTTCACCATTAGGCCATATCTATGGCTAGGCCATATCTATGCCTCGGCTATATTGAGGGCCCCCGGCTGAAGCCTGGGTGGGGTTCTAAATAACACACAAAATTACATCCTACATAGGGACGACTTAGTGAGTATTTAAAAAATGGGGTTAAGCTGGAGGCGGGGCTGAGGATAAGCTCTCAGTCTCCGTGAAATACCCTCAAGGGTCACGTCTCTCAAAGCCTCTGACAGCAACAGTCTAGATGATGCCCCTCGGTACGGGAGTACAGCTCATCTAGGAGAAGGAATGGAAGAGTATTCAGCTGAGATCCTGAAATTCCTTAGCTGCACAAGATCGTCTGCCAATGTTGGCAAGAAAACAATCAGTGGCTCAGGCTATGAGAGATGCCAGTATCCTTCCTTTTACATTCTCTATAAAAACAAGGGAGACAGAAGCGATTGCCACAAATATCGCGGCATCTCTCTGTTGAGCTATATGGGAAATGTTTTTGCTCGTGTTATCCCGAAGAGGTTGCAAATTCTAGCTGACGGAGTATACCTAGACTCACAATGTGGTTTAGGACCCAGAGATCAACAGCTGATATGATCTTCTCCATCGAGCAGCTACAAGAGAAGTGCAGAGAGCAACAGAGGCCTCTGTTTTTTTCCTTCATAAATCTTACTATAAAGCCTTTGATTATGTCAACAGACATGGTCTGTACGAGATCCTTAGTAGATACGGATTCCCTCCTATATTACTAAGCCTAATTTATTCCTTCCAGGAGAATATGCAGAGTACTATAATATATGAGGATTCGCCGTCTTTACCCTTCTGGATTCGTAACGGAGTAAAGCAAGGATGCGTTCTAGCTACCGCGCTGTTTGGCATCACTTTTACTGAATTATTGGGGCTTACATTTGGGACAGCCACTGAAGGCAAATATCTCTGTTCCAGGTCAGATAGGAGTCTTTTTAATTTGTCTAGGATACGTGGAAGGAGAAAGGTGCACACAAAATGCCTCAGAGGATTTTATTTTTGCGAATTATGCAGCTATTGTGGAAACAGAAAGAGGATGATCTGCGATCATAAGTCGCTTTGCAAACGCATGCAAAGAATGTGGGCTTACCATCAGTCTTAACGAAACGCAACTGGTGAGTGTGAATGTTGAAAAAATCACCGATGTGTCAAGAGGATGATCGGTCGATTTCCAAACTAATTATTAGAAACAAGCATCCTAATCTTCAGTTCTGTTAAGATTGTGTGAGTTTACCTGAGTGTAGGGAGCTGTGGTTGGGTAATCGCTAGACCCCTGAATCCGTGGCGATTTTTATAATTGAACTAGGGCTCCTAGATCAACGTACCCTAAGATGAATGTCATTAATTTCATGAGAAGCAAAGGAACCCAACGTGATGTCGTCCACGCCACCCATCGAGTGCTTTGTGGTTATAACGTTATTAGTCTAGCATCATGCGGGCTGCGTGGTCTCGAGGCATGGTGTTCGCCTCGAGTGCTAGAGTTTCCTGGTTCAATCCCCGGTAAGGGCTGGGATTCTTTCACGTGGACTTGGACTTCTAGTAATTCCCTCTGGTCTCTGGGTAGTGAGATCGGACGCCCATGTGCGTTGTTGCGAACGTTAAAAAATCTTTTGGCAGTTGGAAATCGAAAAGAGTAGCCTAACGACTCTGCTCGGGCAAAATTTGGAGTTAAAAATCTACCTAAAGTATTTCAGGATCCTCGCCGGTGCTGCAGATCCTGTGCACTGTGGCTGAGCTTTTTTGGACTCAGACTTGAGTTAGAAGAAGAACGGAGCACTTATGGGTTACTACCCGTGTGCCATGATGTTGATCCGTCAAACCTCGTCTAGCACCATATGCTTGATTCTACAACGAGGTTTACTAAGCCCTCTATGTTTACTTACTGAACTATTACACTCACATTTGCTTGTATGATCGTTACTTGCTTTGTAAGAATTATTCTCTGAAACTGTTTGAAACAGACCTCGATGTATCCAAACAAAACATGATTTCACTAGAGCGGTGTCATTAGTTCGTTTAATTTACACGTTAATGAAAGCCCACTTGTCTACTACTAATGTTTTTCTTGTTTTTCTTTCAGTTCTTTGTTTACACATTATTGCTTTAAACGTCAACAAATTGTGTTCAACTGAGTGTACAGCCGTGTTCAAATGATGCGCACTTCATTCAGGTGCATAGAAAATATACAATGCGACAGCACAACAGAGAGACAAACTAGCGCTTAGAAAGAAAATACTTGTCGCCAATCGGGTCCTAGTACTGCTCAGCCAAACAAATGCCTTCTTTCCAGAAAAACAGTAGATTAAAAGCATCTTTATTCCCACTTTAGGATTATCATCATTATGTGCCCTGCCAAGTGGCGTAGGCGCTCATGTGTGTCCACAGATCACGATCACTAGTTGCCTGATGATATCCCTCCATGACATCGTTTCAGCCCATCCACTGGATGGATGATTCAGCATCATCTCTTTTGGTCTGCCTCTGCCCCTTTTTCCACTGATCTTTACAGTTGTCACGATGTTATCTAATGTCTTTCTTCTTATGATGTGGCCAAAGAAGACATACCCTTACCTGCTTCGTGATAAAGTGTTCACACAACCCCATCATCGCAGCCAACATAACAGGAGCATACATGATAACCAAAAGCACACGTTCTAGGCGCTCGATTCTGGAGACGTCAACGAGACCGGTGTGCTAATTCGTAGTAGTCAACGATTACAAAGGACATCTTGTATACCTAAGAACTTTAGTAGTCCAGAAAAATGTGTAAATAGTTCAGATCTTAATAGTTGTGTGTGTGTGTGTGAGTGTGTGTGTGTTTTCATAAAGTTCAAAATAATAGAGGTAAATAGTGTGTGTGTGTTTCATAAAAATAGGGCTAATCAAAAAATAATAAATAGAGGTAAATAGTACTGTGTGTGTGTGTGTGTGTGTGTGTGTGTGTGTGTCAGCGATAGTTTCAAATAATCGGCTAGGGACTAAACACACCCAAGACAGGGCCCGCCGTCCTGTCACGTGCCTGATGTAAGGATTTCTCCTTCAGAACCAGCAGCACTCAGAAATAATTATGTTGAGTCGTTTGGCCCGTATTGGTCTAAGGGATTCCCCGTGTCCAATATACGATCAACTTATTTCTGGAGTAGGGCAACTCAAGTATTGGCTCTATAAAATATATCAGTATATGAATACAATATTCCTAGGCACACTTGGCTGGACACCCCCACTACTTACTAAAGAAAGCCCCCAGGTTATGATAAGTCATTATCATAACCATGTTAAGATTCATACACACACAAATGCTACACATTTAAAAAGGTGAAATAGAGAAACTTAAGTCAGCCATGAAAATGAATGCATGTAATCATTACCACATGTACAAAATAGAAAATAGTGAGGTAGACGTCAAAACACAACAGCTGGATTCCAGAATACAATGAATATAATCAACCAAAGTTAAACAGTCAGAAAGTCCTGGAGGAAGCATATATTCATCCTTGGAAAACATAGGAGCTGTGAGAAATAAAGCACATAAGGCATCAAACTTAGCTTCTCCTCTTTCCGTCTATGATGCTTCCCTCAGCTCCTGATGATTCGACTGTCTTTGACTCTGGTAATTCTGCTCAACTGGATCAGGTAGTGAAAGAGTACCTCACCATAGAGGACACAGCAACTGTACCGGTACTCAGCAAGTCTCTCCCACCAGTCAGGTTGATAGTTGGTTTATGGTTGGTGGGTGTTGGTTGGACTGTGAAACTTCTGCCAGCTCCTCACAAAGGATTCATCCTGCCAAGAAATAACTCAGAATTAGTCATCACCAAGAGGGTAACATCTTGACAGGAAAGACAGAACAAACATCAGTCATCATCCCCCATCTGCCTACTCCACCTTTGCTCCCCTGTTTCATTCCTCAGAATGCCTCTCCAGACCAGGAGACCCAAGTCCCCTATCATTCATCTGTCTGTTTAGTGCAAGAGAAGGAAAGTCAGATATACAGTGGAGATAGATAGAGTGTTCTAACACATATATCACTCTCTCTCCCCCCTCCCCTCTGCACACAGACACCAATATTTACTGTCAGTACCTTTATTCCTTACGACTCCCAAAGCCCGTCTTACCATTCATTGATCTGGGCCAAACACACTCACACACTGGCTGACAAGGTCCTGACCTAATTCTGTCCCGATTTTGTATGCACAAACTTCTGTTGTTAGTTTAAATAGTACACACTTGTAAGGTTATTAGGTTTACCAATATGGGTGAGTTATTTAGGGCATAGGCTATTTAGTCTGTACAGAGGAAGGTCTACGTTCGAATCCGCTTCTCTAGCGATCAAGAACGGTCGAACTATGTGTGATCCCACAGCCGATACTGATCTCTCTACAGCAGTGACTACTTTAACAGACATTATTTTAGGTACTCGTAAACTATAATTAACTTACCCAAGCGTATGAAAGGTCCGAGACATTCCAGATCGCCTTTTTCAAATAAATTATACAGGCATCAATTGACACGTCTGGACGCTAGGAAGCCGGCAAGAGAGAATGCCGCCAATTACGCATTACAGGCGTTGGTAAAAAAGGAGTTCCTAGTATACATGGGCAAGGAGTAAATCGGTTTCTAAGAAACCTCAATTAACTCCTCTAATATATATCCAATATATATACATTTAAAAGTGGAGTTTAGTCCAAGCAACCTCTACTTCCCGGGACTGCACCCGGTACCCACTGAAGGCTGGGTCGACCTGGGAGCCAAGGTCATTTTTAAAAAAGTCCGGCTCCGCTAGGGAGCGAACCCACGACATTCCGATTCGCGGCGAAGTGTCTAGCCGCTCCGCTAAGTCGACTCCCCTACCGAGTTAAGGGTCATTGAAATCCTTTCAAATCGCCCCCACCACTGCTGGATTTAGGTATAAGCTAAATAATTTCTACTTAGGGCCTCACAGTCACGGGGGCTTCCAAAAATCAATTTCTTCCCACCAAATGTAATTTTCTTTTAATATATTCGAAAACTATATTCATGGTTTAAGTTGTAATTTAAATCTATTTAAATGAGTATATAAAATAATTGATGTCATTTTGCTAACATATTCTTCTTATTATTTTTTTTATTTTTCTGTTAAATGTTAAATACTGAATTAAAAACCTACATCATAACACTCAGGACTATTTCCCATCTTCAGCAGCAAGTACAGAGTTCCAGTACTGATTGCACTAGTAACAGTCTGACTGAACATTCCGTTTTGTCTTCCCCTTGAGGGTTTTAAAAAGGACATGTAATCGACACGCACAGCTAAAAAAGATGAAGGTCTATTACAGGTTTCGTAAACAAAGTATTACGACAAATATTTGGACACATCAAAGATGTAAACAGCGGGGAATGGAAAATGAGAAGCAACAACGAAACTCATAATCTGTTCAAATCACCTTTGATCATTGGCGTTATGAGAGCTAATATTTTCCGTCCTTTTTAGGATGGAATTTTTCGTTATATGAAGCCCTACTCCGCAATATAGCCTGGCCATAAATATGACCTAAAGGCTGAACGCGGTTTCTGGGACCTCTCCACGGTGATCCTCACCCACATGGTGGCACATTATGTCATCGGGTGTTTATCGCTTGTGTGATGTCCTGGTAGGGTAAAGAGTTAGTCAGTTAATAGGTTGAAATGGCTGGGCATATTGAGAGAATGTCAGATGACAGAAGTAAAAAAAAAAACTGTATACACAAGGAAGCTCTATGGTCGTAGACCACCTGGCAGTCCAAGAAGACGATGAAGAGATTAATATCCTGTGTGATCTGCAAACACTTTGTGTTACCAACTGCAAAGAGAAGGCCAACAAGAGAGATGAGTGGAGACGGGTGATATCTGCAGCAATACATCTCAAGTGCTCGAAATGCTGAAGAAGAAGAAGAATCGACATGTAAATTTTTAAAAGGCTTTTATCTGACTTTCTTTAAGTTGTAATCCTGTTATTTTATGCCCAAAAAGATAACCACCTTTCTGTATTAATTTCTGCGACGAGTCACCTTGACGGAAAGCAGTAGGAATATGTCAAATTGTTAAGGGTGTGTGTCTAGACAGGCACGTGACTACATTTTAAGGACCTGGACGCTACAGTGATCAGTGCTCCTCATCGCTGGGGTGGTGTTTGTTTGTTGTATTTAACTCTTTGAGTCCCAGAGGGTTTAGCATCACATGCCCAAGGGGTAGTCAAGAGAGACGTAAAATCGGCGCATCATGCGTTCATTGGGCTTCTAGGCAGTAACGTATGAACGTATGATGCGTTCCTTGGGACTCAAAGAGTTAATCTATCTGTGCTTACCGCTAATGGGCAAAACACGAGCAACCCACAAACGGTAACCTCATCTTTGTGGTGCAAACCTGGCTTTCGGAACGAGAAAGGAAACCATCTCACCATTAGACAAAACATGACAAGCAGAATTTAAATATACATGCAGTTTATTAAATAGAATAATACATAATTGGCAATAGTGAAAAAGTTCATATAGGTTAATGTAGTTCAGTTTATTTCAGACTATATCATAATTGTCACAATCTTCTTGAAATCCCCAGGTGCTTATGTCTACTTCCTTTGAATTCCACGACTATAGTCATTCGATTAACAATGAAGGTTCCATGTTGACTGGAGGCGGTTAGTGTGGCGCCGATTTATAGTGACAACGATGTAATACTACTACCTTTTTTTTGTTGTTGTGGTCCACAGCTAGGCTGTGAGATTCGAGTCTTTCAGCGCAGAACATCTTATCTCAAGCAAAACTCTCATTAGTCGACTTGACTGTATCAAGGGCATAAGATTAATTTTACACACCCAAACCCCACCCTAACCTCCTCCACACACACACACACACACACACACACACACACACACCACAACACCACTCCATCGATAATAATGAATCCTGGAAGCCCCACGAGTGGGGAAAATGCATGGATTTGAAGTTCATCGGTTGATGTCTGAGGGTATTCATGTCGTGGGCTCGATTCATTGATTGTTACTTCAAGAACGTGGCATTGCTGATCAGCCCACAGGTACCTTCCAGTCCACAATCCCTGCCTTATCATTAACCGTGAAACTTAGCGAGACACCTGAACCGTGGACCCCGGTGTCAATTCAATCCAAAGCCTTCAGACAAAACCTTTCTTAACAAAATCCGAAACATGCACAAAGAATTACTAAGCACAAGTAACTGAATGCAGATTTGCGACTCTTTTATATCATGTATTAAAAATGAAATGAAATTAACATAATTGAATCGTGGCATTCTAAATTGTAAATTCTACTTAATCTGAGCAGGTTCTTGAATTATTTGTTGTCAGTGAACCGTAGAGAGTTATAAAACATACTTGGGTCTTTATCACATAAAGAGTGTGATAGCATGACCATAATATGGTATAAATATACAATCATGGCAGATGCTGTAGTTAGTTGCGTATCCTTCACAGGACGTTGCAGAACCAACCCCAACAGCTCCTGGCTGTTGTATAGTTTTTCTAGGCAAATATACGTCCAGTAGTGTACCATTGCCAGCTGGACGGTCGGCTTTCTTGATACCACTGTCGAAACCAACACAAGGCGCATGGCCCGCAGCTGGGATCGAACCCGGCATCCCGGCATTACGAAGCGTTCGCATGGACTTAGCCACAGAGCCAAATGGATACTGTAGACTGAGTTAAAATATACTGTTTTTTTTTTTTTTTTAGTCTGGAAAAAGGATGTGCCTGATCAACGGCTCCTTAACAATCATGTTGTGAACGAATCTTCATCTTTCTTCTTTTATCGACATCAGCCAATGCTGCTAGGCGTCGCAGTTCAACAGAGGTTCGGCAGCCGAGCCAGGGCACGCTCGATCGCTTGATATGCCGTGATGTTATGCAGTCTCAACGTGTCTGTGACTCCGTCAAACCATATTCTTCTCTGTCTTCTTCTGCATCTTGGTTTTTTCGATTTCCAGATTGTACGCTCTTGTAGCTGGCATCGTTGATTTCATTCTCGTTAGCCGGCCAAACCATTTCATTCTAAATGAATGACGATCGATTGTTGATTTGATTAATTCTTATGTGTTGAGCCGAAAGACGCATATATCACAGCCTAGCTATAATTTCAACACAAAGTGGCAACCATCCTTTATTTAAGCGGCGTCCGTGGCTTAGGAGTTGCAAGTCCGACTCATAATTCCAACGTACCGCCATCGAAACCCACTGCTGACGGCGTGGTTTTTATCATGGTAAAATGGGTACCAGAATGGGTGTCTTGTGGAAGTAAATACGGCCAGCGTAATACTGACCACATTACCCACCTAGTGCCGACGGGTCTGTAAACATATGGGTGCTCTTTCCATGTGCCCGATGCGCCTAAAGGTATAAAAAAAAAAGATCTTTACTTCCTCGAGACCTTTATCCTTTATTCTCCAAAAACAAAACAAAAATTATGAAAAGACGAAACAGACGTAAAAGTTTACCATTTTCAACATTCAAATTTTAACAGCTTTATGTTACATAACGTATAACTTTCATAGGTACAAATAAATAACCACGGAACCATTATAACCATTACAGTCAGTAAGTATTAGTCAAAAAAAAAAAAAAAACAGACAGTAAACCGCGACACAGCTCTTCTGAGTCTTCTGAAAACTTACCATTTCCCCTGCTCTTGGCACTGAGGGTATAGAGGGCCCATAATCATCATCAGTTAGCAGGTCCTTCACAGAAAATCAGGTAGTCGCCGTGGCGTTGGCGGCCAGACGCCCGCTTGCGTTTTGGAAGGTCGTGGGTTCGCGTCCTGGCGGATCCGGACTTTTTATTTCTTAAAAAAAAACATTGACTCCCAGGTCGCACCAGCCTTGAGTGGGTACTAGGTAAAGCCCTGGGAAGTAAAGCGGCCAGCGTGATGCTGACTACATCACCCACCAAGTGCCGATTGCTCTAAAAAAATATAGGTCTAGTCCTATATTCTCAATACGTCTACAGGCGTGGAAATGGGACCTTTACAGAACTTAGCTCTATCACGGTAAGCAGTCGTTGTGCTTTCATAGCTAATGCATCTTCAGTGTTCTATATTTAATGTTTCTTTATTGTGTTATATCCACCTTCGAAGGAGTCTTTGCCTAAGACAACGAGAGAAGGAAACCGCACCTTCTATCACATGGCATGTCTGTCGCACACGAACATGACTACATAACGGCCAAAATATCTCAGTTTTCAGGACAGGATACACAAGGCTAAAACCATATATTTTACTGATCACTTTATAATGAAAGGACTATGTGATCACTTTATAATGAAAGGACTATGTGATCACTTTATAATGTAAGCACTATGTGATCACTTTATAATGTAAGGACTAAGTGATCACTTTATAATGAAAGGACTATGTGATCACTTTATAATGTAAGGACTAAGTGATCACTTTATAATGAAAGGACTATGTGATCACTTTATAATGAAAGGACTATGTGATCACTTTATAATGTAAGGACTATGTGATCACTTTATAATGAAAGGACTATGTGATCACTTTATAATGCATGGGCGATGTGATCACATTGTACCGGCCACATTTACGTCCCATGAAACCTCGCAATACTCACTTTTAGACTGGGTCGAGTTTAAAAAAATGGTTAGTTGCGAATCCTTTACAGGACGTTGCAGAACCAACCCCAGCAGCCCAGTCTGTGGGAGGTAAAGGCAGTGTGGTGATGCTGAGCAAATCACCCGTCCAGTAGTTTGCCATTTGGTCTATAAACAGTCAGTTCCTATACCACTGTCAAAACCAACAATACGCCATAATGCAGCTAGGAAAACCCGGGACCTTAACATTACAGAAGCGTTCGCATCGACTTAGTCACGAGCCGACTGGCTCGAGTTAGGTGCTTTCATAAAAATGCGTCCAGTTATTTATAAGTAATGTAAAGTAAATTAAAGGACCCACCTTCCTTCTGTCTTTAGGCGTATACCTCCATAGGGCTAAACTTCATTTTCTAGACGCAATCGGCACAAGATGGGTGAAGAGGATCACACAAGGCTAGCCGCATATGCTTTCCTGAGACTGCAAAAACTCAAGGACTGGGTCAACACATTGTGCCAAGGTCACATTTAAAAAAGACCAGCTCCGCCACCTATCGAATATTCGACCTTCCGATCCGCGACGAGCGTCTAGCCGCTCGGCCACAGCGATTCCCTCCTGTTTTGGTACTAAAGACCTTTGTGTCCCCAACTTCATAGGGCCACTGCTGCACCACGTCTGTCTACTGTTTGAAGATGAAATAATAAAAGCTCGTTGACAATAAAACAGTTGTAAAGTATTTTACTAGCCAATATATTATGTTATTATATTGTTCTGTTTGTCATCCGTGGGACATGGTCTGTTATTTGTGATAGCTTCTCAGACCTATATCTTTTAAAGATATATTAGGCATAGTTTTGCATGTAAATGTAAATTTAGTTTAATGTCTCAGATTAAAAGTAAAACCATTACTTGTTAGGTCTGACTGGTCAAGACCTTTATAAACTTTGTAATGTGAAAATCAAAAGAAGATTATGCAATGCTGTCTATTTCCTTTGGATGTCGCTGTTGACACAAAAGGCATACCCATGTAAACCCCACTGTTGCCAGCCTAATGCTTTTTCAGAGTAAAATATGCCATACCATTTTATGTTCCTTTATTTACCCTGCTGCTGTTCTTTTTCAAATTGCATTTGGCTGGCCACGTCTCTCTTTTTTTCCATCTGCCGTTCATCAGAGAGCTATACCTACCAAAAAGTTATGAGACATTCGGCAAGTGTGATCTGTAAGCGTTGCAAACATTCACTGCTTCCATTATCTTCACGTTCTACACGTACAGTCCAGCTTCGTAGAAAGATACAACTGGTGATCCAGAGCTTGATAGGTGGCACTAGCTGATGTTTTCTGTGTGAAGTTACAATATATTTACTTTCGTCAGTCCCTACTCTGTTGAAGATTTTATAATTTGTGATATTACTTATTTACAAACTCGTTAAACAATGAGATACAGATCTCTTTGTGATATGTGCGATACAAAACGCACAAATAGAAGAACTTGGCTACATTGACTGGAAAAAAGTTCTTTGACAAACATCGTTTTGTTCTTGTATCTGTTATATATAGAATTAACGCCTGTGTTAGTAACTCGTGTTGCAGCATTCGCACAAGATGCCATAAGGATACGATCTGCTACTTCACAGATGCTATTTCCCCCACAGTATTTGACAGCAGCATTTCTCAATTGATCTCTTTCTATCCTCCAATGGAGCATAGGCCCTCAACCAACTCACGCCAATTACTGCCTTGCTTCAGGTATTTCTTCCCATAGGTGTTTACTGCCTTGCTTCAGGTATTTCTACTCATAGGTGTTTACTGCCTTGCTTTAGGTATTTCTTCCCATAGGTGTTTACTGCCTTGCTTTAGGTATTTCTTCCCATAGGTGTTTACTGCCTTGCTTCAGGTATTTCTGCTCATAGGTGTTTACTGCCTTGTTTCAGGTATTTCTTCCCAAGGTGTTTACTGCCTTGTTTCAGGTATTTCTTCCCATAGGTGTTTACTGCCTTGCTTCAGGTATTTCTTCCCATAGGTGTTTACTGCCTTGCTTCAGGTATTTCTTCCCATAGGTGTTTACTGCCTTGCTTCAGGTATTTCTTCCCATAGATGTTTACTGCCTTGCTTCAGGTATTTCTGCCCATAGGTGTTTACTGCCTTGTTTCAGGTATTTCTTCCCCAAGGTGTTTACTGCCTTGTTTCAGGTATTTCTTCCCATAGGTGTTTACTGCCTTGCTTCAGGTATTTCTACTCATAGGTGTTTACTGCCTTGCTTTAGGTATTTCTTCCCATAGGTGTTTACTGCCTTGCTTCAGGTATTTCTTCCCATAGATGTTTACTGCCTTGTTTCAGGTATTTCTTCCCCAAGGTGTTTACTGCCTTGTTTCAGGTATTTCTTCCCATAGGTGTTTACTGCCTTGCTTTAGGTATTTCTTCCCATAGATGTTTACTGCCTTGCTTTAGGTATTTCTTCCCATAGATGTTTACTGCCTTGTTTTAGGTATTTCTTCCCATAGGTGTTTACTGCCTTGCTTTAGGTATTTCTTCCCATAGATGTTTACTGCCTTGCTTCAGGTATTTCTGCTCATAGGTGTTTACTGCCTTGTTTCAGGTATTTCTTCCCAAAGGTGTTTACTGCCTTGTTTCAAGTATTTCTTCCCAAAGGTGTTTACTGCCTTCTTTCAGGTATTTCTGCTCATAGGTGTTTACTGCCTTGTTTCATGTATTTCTGCTCATAGGTGTTTACTGCCTTGTTTCAGGTATTTCTGCTCATAGGTGTTTACTGCCTTGTTTCAGGTATTTCTTCCCAAAGGTTAGTTTAGAAACTGCCTTGCTTAGTTAGCTCCATTGGTACTTGCCTGATGATTACTGCCTTGCTTATCAGGCTATTTTAACTTTTTAATAGGTGGATTTACTGCCGAGGCCAAAGTATATTAATCATGGCCATAGGTGATGATACTAAGTTTTGACCCCCGTGTGGGTTGATTGTGGGGAAAACAAGGGATTACCCACTGCCTACCCAAAAAAGCATGTCGAAAGAGTCGACTAATTGGGGAGCTTCCTTTGAAGTCGGAGTGCATCTGCCGGAGAGGCAAGGAACCAACAGTCTGTATTCAAGAGAATGAGATCTGTAAAACTGATGCACACGCAACACTCAGGTTCTGGAGCAGGACTGCAGTTCAGTAGTGGACGAGCAACCAGAACTTTCCGCCAGAGTGTACAGCTGGTGAACGCGAAGAAGAAGAAGATTGTTAAATTTGCACTGCTAACAGAGAAAATTACCAACTGGGAGCCAGATTTTTAAAGTATAATTTGATTAACGTTTCAGATTAAGGAATCACATTATTCTATGGAAGGAGAACGAGGGATAGACCCATTCACACACCCGCGTTGCTTGGAAGTGAAAGAGTTAAAGTAGCCAATGTTTGTGTCCAATTGAGCTAACAAAAAATATTACCACAGAGCCGAGAAAGTAAAAATAGCAACTCGGATGTAATGAGTTAATGTAACACTGATCTGCCACAAGAGAGAGTCAAAGATGTTAACTGGCTTTAGACTAGCCAATTTACGTATGGTGACTTGCATGGCAAGGAAAGCGTTTAAAGTGGCACACCTTTTACTTCAATAGGGCAGCTGTCCAGCTCCTTGGCGCTCTTTGAAATATCCATGAGGTTCACGGGGCTCCACGATGTAATAGTTGTCAGCACCTGGCCGGTAGGCGATGATCTGATCTGTGCCTCGGCGAAAGACAACGGGTGGTCGGGGGTATGTCTTCTCGATGGACCTGACAACAGTTGTTGGGTAGTAAAACTCAGACGACCTCTTCCTTCGAGAATGCGATGTTTTGCTAGTGTTGGACCTTACTGAGCGCTGATCGAAAGTCATATTCCAGTTTCCTCCCCAAACCCTTACTGGAAGAGTGTCGGACCGCAAGGAATCTCTACCGCGTCCTTGTACAAGCTTAGGATAGTGAGCGGCAGGAGGTTCTATCCTGGCTTCGTATGTTCTGGAAGATGGTTCTCTATAAATCACAGGTTGGGTAGGCACATGGTTTCTCGATGTTGTTGAGTATACAACCTTTCCAGGTGAAGGCACGCTGTGTCCAGAATATACAAGATGGTTTCCTGATTCTATACGTCTTTTATCAACTTCTAGAATATTCTTTGAGACGTATTCAGGTCGTCCCTTGTGTTTGCGAATGTCGTCACTATGGTGACGAGTGTGAACTTCAGTTGTGGTTTTTGAACTGGGCAGAACCTCAGTTTCAATGACATAATCATCGCCGACATTATTTGCAAAAAAATAATTCTTTTTATGCACTTTTGAGCTATTTGAATTCCCACTAGTACTTCGCTTCGTGTAAACACCTTTCTGATAGCTAACTGCCGTGTAGGCGTCGGTAGCTTCAGGACTTGCCCTGTACGCCATGACAGTTCCGTTTTCTGCTCCAACCGTGACGCCACCGTTTGGTGTACGATCACTGTACACATCAGTTACAAGTTTGCGCGATCGAGGGAAAAGTCTTTCACGAAGGGTCCAGTTCCCGTTATCTTTCTTCTTCAGCTCCACACGGGAAGACGACAAGTGCTTCTGAATCTCTCCAAAGCCACTAACCAAATGAACTGCATCTTTCTCCGAAGCACAGCGTAAAGCAATTATCTTATACTTCTTGTCCACATTTGAAAGTATAAGCAACACACACTGAGAGAAGTCCGGACTCCTAGTGATAGTTCTTAAGTCTCCTATGGGAAAAACTGTGGTCTTTCTTTCTTTAAATAGTTTTGACCGAGTCAACTTCACACCTTTACGACTCAAAACAACCTTGACTGTTTTGCCTTTCTCTGATTTAGCTAGAGCTGCAATGGTCTTCACAATTTCATCAGTGAAAACATCCTCATTCCATGTTCCCAGCATTTTTACTTTCCGTGATACTTCGGGACTCGCCATGGTGCTCGGCTAGCTGTTGTTAGGGATATTCCCGCTAGAAAGTTCACATTTTCAAGGCATAACGTTAAATCCGCTTGACACAATCAGGATTTTCCCAATTTCGTCAAAGGTTTTAGATTCTGAAATGTAAAAAGACACAGGTCAAACAGATATGTAAACTACAGGTACGATTATAATGTAATATGACGTGTTATCTCTCTCTCTTTCTCTTTTTCTCTCTCTTTCTCTCTCTCTATGTCTCTCTCTCTCTCTCACACACACACACACATACACACACACACATACGCACACACACACATATACACTTAACTTTCAAAGATTTTAGCACAGAATATTTGCAAACATCTTTCTTTTTCCTTTTGAGTAATAGTACAGTCTCTCTCACTCACACACACACACACACACACACACACACACACACACACACACACACACATATATGTATATATATATTTGTGTGTGTGTGTGAGAGAGAGAGAGTCTCAATGTGCAGACATATCTGATACTATGCCCTATAACATTTATTAGAATCAAATGCTCTATTTCCTAAAACAAACACCACAGTATATAAAACACAGATGAGGCCATATTATACATTTTGAGAGCCGAAGTCTTATGGCGTCACTTTGGACCCATATACAGACATAGAGGAATGGGAAAGTAAAAAAAAAAAAAATGATGGAATTTATAATCTATTCAATTCCCATTAATTAGTGATACGATAGGGAAAAAAAGAAAGGGGGGGGGGGAGTTGGGGGAAGAGGGGGGGGGGGAGACTGCTAACGCGAAAATAATTTAATGGGAGCAGACCACGAGGCAGACCAAGAAGACAGCGGTGAGATAATATACTTTCAGACCTACAAACAGTTGGGATCATTAGTTACAATGAGGAAGCCATCACAAGATTGAACAAAGGCGCCTTGTCTGCAGCAGAGAACCTCGAGAGCTCGGAATGCTATAGAAGAAAACAACTACAGCTCACAGTAAATAGGTGTATATCTTTTTCTTTGCATGCGATGGCCTCTAAATCTTTGAAGATACAAGAGCTATACATTAATTTTTTTTTATTGGATTATTATTGGATGATTATTGGATTATTCTATTTTCACAAAGCTGCTTATTTATTTCAACTTTATCTGGGTCATTTTGGTAAAGATCTGACGACGGCATTCATGACAAGTCCGTGTAGCTTCGTCTCCTTCCTCAACAACTAATGTAAAGTATTCATATTGAAGGTACCCGTTGTCACCTGGTTAACTACTCGTCTTGCCTTTCTCTCAAGTCTCGAGTAGCACCCAGAGCCAGCAAACACTTCCAGCTGCTCACTCTCTCCAGGTTCTTTCTTCTTTCTTTTCTCTACCCCTGGAACAGGCCCTTCTGTTCGCTTCGAATAAAATACTTTTCAATGCCTCTGATACTTCTGCGGTCCATTTTTGCGTGGTCGACCTCTGGTTCTGTTACGGTTGTATCTGTATAACATTGCTCCCTGTGGTGCCCTGTTTGATGCCAATCTTGTTACATGGCCATATCTTTTGATTTGTTTCTACTTATAAAATTCAGCAGTGGTACTGGGCCGACTCCCGTCCTGATATCATCTTTCCTAAGTCGATCTTTCCTTGTTACACCTAGCATAGTACGTGAGCATTTTATTTCTGTCGTAACTTTTTACCTTCTTCTGAACAGTGCCCATGTTGAACTTTAATAGCATAGCGCTAGTAAGAAATATTATGTTGAACAGTTCTTTCAGTGTTCATTTTCACATGCTTGAATTTCAAATTTGTGCAATATTGCCTAAAACAGGACTGGATTTATTCACGTGGACTTTGACTTCTAGTAATTCTACTTGGTCTCTGGGTAGTGAGATCGGACGCCCGTGTGCACAGTTGTGCACGTAGAAAATCGCTTAGCAGTTGGAAATCGAAAAGAGTAGCCTAACGGCGCTGCCCGGGCAAAATTTTGAGTTAAAAATCTACCTAAAGTATTTC